>BQNB010004338.1:97512-108486 GCA_026074375.1 Tanacetum coccineum | reverse complement strand
AAAAAAAAACTAACGTTGAGTAACAAAAATGACAATAAAAAAAGTACAGTATGTATAATGAGTTATATTTGAAAGTACATTAAGCATTAATGGATTTTACCCAAAAAACAAAGAAAGCTCCGTAATAAAAAACAAAATACACAAAACGCGCCGTAGCGAAGCGCGGGTTTCAAAATCTTGTTACTGTACAATGGAGAATATATATTAAAATTAAAAGTTATATAAATAGTCACTGTAATTCACATGCAATTGTGAAACAAGTCCTCGAGAACCATCTGCATAACAAAAAGTTACACAAAAGGTTCACGTAAATTACCTATCATTGTGCGAATCATCCCTAACAAAAAGTTATATAAATAGTCCCTTGACTTCACCTGCAATCACAGAAGACGTCCATAAAAACCATCTGTGTGACGGTTAATTACAAAAAAGCAATTGCAACTTACCTAACATTGCAGAATTCGTCCTTAAGTTTTAGATTTTATATTTTAATATATGGTTGTAATATAAAAACTTTTGATTTTTTCGGAAAATATTATATTTGCGTTCTTTTTATAAGTCGTGTAATTTTTAACGTGTTTGCCAAGAAAGATAATATTATTTTTAAATTTATTTTTTATTTAAACATAGCGGTAAGAATACCAATAAGCCTTTCAGAGCGAAGGTCAATGGTTCAAATTTTACGAGGAGAAAATTAATACATTTGTGGTCACGCAGGTCTGTCTGCGCCAACTCCAGACTATCTAAAAGTGTAGTCATCCTGTGATCAGTTGGCTCGCAATATTAAGTTGCTAAACCCAAATAAATCAAAAGAAAGAAAAACATAAAGTAATTGAGTGTAAAACCCCACGTCTTGCAGCGAAACACGAATATAAATTCATGGAAGGAAACATTCCGTAGTTGTTACAAGGTAGTCAACATCTCATGTGAAAAGCGAATGAGCATACCATTACCAAGTCTTCGCAAGAATAAAAAATATATAATTCACCTACAAAAATTTGTTTGTGTAAAGTCACTACATATTGTTTGACTACGTCTATAGTTTCAACTTTCAAAGATATAAAAACATGGGTAATGTAATAAAACAAATAAAAAGAGTCTTAATTGATAAGATGATACAGGGGTGAGCATATCGGACCGTCGACCGGACCGGACCGGAAGACTTTCGGTCCGGTCCGACCAAAAACCCGATGATAATGCGTGTAGGATCGGATCGGATCGAAGACCGACCCGGACCGGACCGTACCATTTCGGTCCGGTCCTCGGTCCGCCGTTTTGGCTAGTTTCAGTCTCGGTCCAAAGTCGATCCGGTCCGGTCCGGTCCTTGGACCGTGCTCACCCCTAAGATGATGTATCAAGACAGACTGAAAGAGCAAGATAAAAAATTAAATTTGATATACCAATCTATGACCGTTGCTTATAAGTTTTAAAAATATACTACCACCTATTACTTTTACAAAGCAAACATTTAAATCAGAATTTTGCAAACTTTTAACATGAACATGCTTTTGACAAAACAAAATTCCACTTTTGGTTAGATTCAACCATACCAACCCCACGTTTGACAACATGCATTTTTAAAGATCCAGTTGTATAGGTTGAACACCGCGAAGTACTAACTACAACTATATGAGTTAGGTGAAATGCATATTAGTGTGACCACTTCTCAAATTCGGATCATACCTTTTTCCGATTAAGTAAACTACAAAATATCCTTTTAACTTGGCACTGTTTAGCAGAAGAAATTTATGTTAGACATTGTTGAAAAAGGAAAAGAAAAACATTATGCTATAGTTTGGTAAAAAAGATATCAATTTAATATAGGTATTAAATCGTTAATGTTGACGATGTGTGTCGTCATGGTCTTGCCAACTGTGGAGTTTCTCGTCGCATCAGCTTTACATTATAAAAAATTTCTCTTCAGCTCTTCTCTATAAATTTTTTTGCCACTTCAAGATTTTCTTCCATGAGTGTTACCGAACATTTTTCATTTTTAACTCGGTCTTTACTTACCAAAACAAATGTTTTTTTTACGTTTACTTTAGAAATGCGCTAAACATGCGTATAGATTCGCATTTTTTCTCCGCATTTTTATTTATACACCCTCTCTTATTTTTTTTAAACTTTTCTCATATTTTATTATTAAATATACCCCAAAACACCCACAAGTATGTGCCATTTTTTTGTGAGACTATAGTGTCGCTCGTATCTATTATTCGTTTTGATGCAAGAAAATTTTATGGTTTTTTTTTCGTCACCTTTTCTCACATATATTCACGCTACACACCATGAAACCTAAAACAACTCCGAACTAAAAACATGCATGTTTCTTGCAGTGTTGTCACCTCGTCACCTTTAAATAGTCAACAGTCATTATATGATCAAACACCTTGCATTTGTTGTTCCCTGACATTCCCCTTGTATTTGAAAGGTATATATCCATCAAGATAACGTCATAGAGGTCAAGCGTTACCCAACACTTTTAATTTCACGTTGATAAACAATCACATTTAAAAATGTTAGATGGACACATCTCTAACTCGGCATAATCACTTAAATTTCAACAATCAACTCATCTTACACTTAGAAAAAAATTTCTTTGACTATACCACAAAAGAATTAGCATCTCTTTATAAGAACACACTGCGAATTTGACATGGTATTAAAGTTAAAGTTTAAATCAAACTTTAGCAAAACATGTCAAACATACACACACTATTTCCTTCTACCTTTGACTTTGAAAGAAAGAAAAAAAAACTAATTTCAACCAAATAACCAAAAGAATAAATTCCAGCTTCACAAAAATACAAAAACAAACCAAACACGTCACACACATATCTCTTCCTAACTTTATCTAAACCAAATCAAAAGAACTTTTAATTAGTAAGAGCATCTCCAATGGGTAGTTTTTGCAAAGCTTTTTACTATTTTAGAAAGTTTTTCAAAGACTTTTTATCATTGTGCACAAAGGCTTTTCAAAAGGTTTGAAAGAAAAACTTGACACTAACCAAATCTTTGAAGCAAAAGCTTTTCACTTTACAACCTTGTGATAAATGCTCTAACTCAAAACAATTTCACCATTTATAAAAATAAATTGAAAACTTGGTAGCATTCTGTTTTAATTAGCAACCACTTTCCAGTAAATAAATATTATTAGCAACCATAGTTTGACTTTATTTGATTCACATATATACAAAAAACACCTAATTCAACTACTTAAATAAAACCATTTCTGATCAAACACACACAAACAGAGACGAAATGGCGACCAATCTTAAGAGACTTGGTTCGATTTTAACGAAACAATCCAATCTTGTCAGAAGACTGTCGTCATCACCGTCGCCAGCTAGTGACAGTGGAAATGGGAAATCTATAAATTTGTATACTGCGATTAATCAAGCTCTTGAAATTGCTTTGGATTCTGATCCTCGGTATTACCTCCACCTACCTTTTTTTTTCTTATTTATTGTTATTATCAGTTTTATAATGATAAAAGGTGGCCTGCAAAGTGCAAACAATCGAGGGCTTTTGTGGGTTCAAACCCCGTGGATTAGTCGGCCAAAATGTCGGAAACCATGGTTAAAAGGTTTCTATGTGTTTTTTTTAGCTGCATGATATATTGGTGGTTTTGCTTGATTCTGTTTAGGAATTTGGATATGTGGACCAGTAGATATAAAGCATAATTCCAGATCAAAAAGACTTTGTCCTATAATCACTTTTTAATCTTAAATTAAAGTTCTGTCCCAAAATGATTGTCCACCGTTAAAAATAGATTATCATTTAAAGAAAGTAGTAATTATTTAGTTAAGCGAATATGTCAATCAGCTGATGGGAGTTTTTTTTTATGTAATTAAAAAATTTTAAGCGGTCAAAAGCTGCACGCTTAAACATATCAATATGTAAAGATGTTACATACCGTTACACGAAAATACAACACAGAGTGAGAAAAGTAAAATAAGTTGTATATGGGAAAAGTTACAAGTGTGTTACATTTTGGTCTAACTAACCCACAAAGCTAATCTTGATTTATAAGAATCTTTTAAGGTTATATGGTAAATTGGAGACAAAATCTACATTTAGAAACACGATGTCTAACCAGAAACTACTCAGATTTGAGGCTTTTTTGTGGATCAGCTTAATGGATCAGTTATAATCGAACCATTTTGGACTTTAGAGGTTGTTTTACTTTAACACTGATATAATTCAAAACTATGTTGCATGATTCACAGATTAGCATGCTTTTATTGTTCTTGCTACTTTTTCAAACCCATGACTTTTTATGGGCAAAATATATGCAGTACAAGTTTTTGAACTAGTGACTCTGGAATTCAATCCTCTATAAGTTTAGTTGTGAACGTCAGCTGGTTTTGGGTTCACATATGAATTCTAGTCCTTTAGAGGCCTCGAAATGAATTTGTTACAAAGTATCAAATTTTGCTATAGCTAATCTTTTTTACTTGAAAGATTGTATATGTGTTTACGGAGTATGTTTACAATCACTTCACAGTTCTTATGTGTTTGGGGAAGATGTGGGATTTGGTGGTGTGTTCCGTTGCACAACTGGATTGGCTGATCAATTCGGTAAGCACAGGGTTTTCAACACCCCTCTATGCGAACAGGTACTTTAACCACCCTGATTAGATATATAAATTTCATATAAAAGCTACCAAAATATCAAATTTATATGAAAGTCGCTGCAAATTAAAAAGATGCCTTTTTTTTCAAGAATCTTTCTTTTTGCAGCTTCATTTTTCTGATACTAGTTTTTTTATAGTGTTTTCTTCGAATAGTTTATTCCAAGCACAAACTTATGTTTTTTTTTAACAGGGCATTGTTGGGTTTGGTATTGGTCTAGCAGCAATGGTAAGTTCTCATTTATATTATACCAGTGGTGTCATGGTCATTTGAATGCATCCTTTTATATACTTTCAGCTTGTGCCTTATCATCCTTGCTTTTGTAACAGGGGAATCGAGCTATAGCAGAAATTCAATTTGCAGATTACATATTTCCTGCCTTTGATCAGGCATGTATCTCTATCCTCTACTATGCTAATAGATCTCACACCCAAACAGTCAATTTTCATTTTGTGACTTTTCTTTCTTGCAGATTGTTAATGAAGCTGCTAAATTCAGATATCGAAGTGGTAACGAGTTTAACTGTGGAGGTAACTTAAACTTCATTTATTACTATGAAACGTTTTCTCAATTATCTATAGTTTTTCTTTTTCTTTATCCTAATATTTCTTTGTGGCTTGCCAGGTTTAACTATAAGAGCACCTTATGGAGCTGTTGGTCACGGAGGGCATTATCATTCACAATCTCCTGAAGCATTTTTTTGCCATGTTCCCGGCATCAAGGTATAGAGTCATACAAAATTTTTATTTGTTCAATCCGTACATAATTACATAGTCTCATGGTTATCTCTTACATTAATCTCTTTTAGGTGGTTATACCTCGAAGTCCAAAGGAAGCAAAAGGATTGTTGCTCGCCAGTATCCGTGACCCAAATCCTGTTGTGTTTTTCGAACCAAAGGTCATTGCTTTCTCTGCTTGAGTACAAGTTCTTGTATGAGTTGATTGGGTAAAAGATCAAAGAGACACAGGTCGAGTTGGGTTGACCTGTAAACAATTTTCTGTTCATTTGTAGTATTTTCAAAATAAGTACTATATTATTACATTAAAAATAAATTACAAGACAGGCTGAATCTTTGGATATGCTGATTTACAAGATTAGATGCAACTGTGCATTAAAATAGACTTTGAATGACTTTCAAGTTTCAACCGGTTTAAGTTCTTTGATTTGACCTGTTTGGATACAGCAAAACCTTTTTTAGTAAATGGGACGAAATTGCTACCATTAGTCATTATCAATTCATCATTCTTTAGTTCTTTTATTCTTGCTAATGTTTTGAGACCTATTCATCTGAACTAAAAATTTGAACTCTTGGCAATTTAGTGGCTATACCGCTTGGCTGTAGAGGAGGTTCCAGAAGGGGATTACACATTGCCACTTTCTCAGGCAGAGGTATTGTAACGCTCTTAAATTCCTGTTTTACTCATTAGTAGTTCCAACACCTTTTTCTTGATTATCTTGCTTAAACTTTAGGTTATTCGAGAAGGTAGTGACATAACACTTGTTGGTTGGGGAGCTCAGCTCGCTGTCATGGAACAAGCTTGTATTGATGCTGAAAAGGCAAGGAATTAGTTTGACTTCTACAGTGATACGAACCGGATCGATAATAGAATAGATAGAAGAAAATAAACAAGATGGTTTATGTTAATGGGATAAACCGACCCCCCGATGGTTTATATTAATGAGATAAACCGACCCCCCAATTAATGAGAATAGATAGAATCAATATTCATTATCATTCAACAGTCAAAGTCTTCATGTTTAAATGGAGACAAGATCTAAGTGTATGATATATTTTACAGGAAGGTATTTCTTGTGAACTTATTGATCTAAGAACCTTAATACCATGGGACAAAGAGACGGTAGAAGCCTCAGTGAGGAAAACAGGAAGGCTACTGGTACGAGATTTATATTCCTCGTTGGAGTTTCAATCTTGATTAGCCATTTGCAGCTCATGCTCGATGACCACTTTGTTTTTTTATCGCATTTGTAGATTAGTCATGAAGCTCCGGTAACAGGAGGATTTGGTGCTGAGATCTCTGCATCAATAGTTGAACGTTGCTTCTTGAGGGTATGTCCTAGTATTTAACACTCTAAGAGTATATTAATTATAGTTTACTATTCAATCATTCGAACACCAGTCTTTAAATTTATCAAAAACATTTTGTATTTTATTCTTAATTAAATTTTCATATTAAAGGAAATATGCTCAATAAATTTTCCGGAATGCTAAAAAATTGAAAATTTGCAGTTGGAAGCACCAGTAGCTAGAGTTTGTGGTCTGGACACACCATTCCCTCTAGTTTTTGAGCCCTTCTACATGCCCACAAAGAACAAGGTTAGAATGCTCTTATTTTCTATGCTATACATGTGCTAATTAGTACTTACAGTTGTAGATTGTTTGTGAGACTGATGATGAAATTCTGGTGCAGATACTTGATGCAATCAAAGACACCGTGAATTTCTAACTTGATCGTACTTTCTTCGATCAAGTCTCCTTGGTGTCAATTGTGTTCCAGAACCGGCAATCTATAAAAAAGAAATATGAGCATGTTGTGGTAATTAAAACAGATTGTAAACCTTTAAATTTGAATACAAATGTCATCTTTAGCGAATAGATAGAACACTGTCATTGTCCAGACTAGGTGTGAGCAGATGCCGCATGTAAACCACAAAACCACAAAAACCGCAAAAGACCGCGCCACAAAAACCACACCACGGCAAAAACTGATGGATCGGTTTTAAGAAAAAAGAAAAACCGCAAAATGCGGTGCAGTTTCGGTTTTAAGCGTAAAACCGAACCACAAAATCCGCACCGCACCGCACGTTAATTTTATAAAACCGAAAAACGGCACATTGATTATTTAATGTGTGTTATAAGGTTTCTAGTGCATATTCTCAATAATATTCTTAAGTGATGTGTGTGTTTACATTAAATATGTGCATTGTTATAATCGAAAAAATCAATATTGTAAACCAAAAACCGCAAAAAACCACATTAATTATATAAATCATAAGTGATGGTGCGGTGCGGTTAAAACCCGCAAAAACCGCAAAAAAAAATCGCAAAACCGAAACCGCAAAAACCGCGCGGTTGCGGATTCTCACTTTTAAAAAACCGTAATTACGGATGCCGTGTGGTTTTTGCCAAAATCCGCACCATGCTCACCCTTAGTCCAGACTACATCCTGTTGCTGATTTTATCTTAGGTGGAGATCCATACATTAATCAACTAACAAAATGCAATGAAACAAAGGACCTTGCTAAAAAAATACATCCCAAATCCTGGCCTCTCTCCTTGTGTTAAAGAAAGATTTGGAACACTATAGAGTAAGTAATAATTCCATTACCACTTGTGAGATGAACATGACTAATATCAAAGATTGGATCTCTTAACTTTCATCAAATATGGCAAATCAATCTTTTAGTTAGGGTGGTTTTTCTAAAGAAAGGTCCATATATAGAGCTAAACCATGTCCAGGGCCTGGTGAACTAAGTGACATTGTTTCTTTTGGCGGAATAATAAACGTATATATACAATTGTAACGACTTCAATTACAAAATTGATGATTTCAATCATTACGAAGCATATGTAAAGACCCAGCATGGTTAGTTCTTGAAAAACCATGGAGAAGCCTTTAGTCCTTTTCTGAACCTTTGAGAGGTATCTAACTGAATTTATTGTTCCAAAAACATGGACTATTCTTCTGCTACATGATTGAATCCAATTCAGATCAATCTCTATCTTTGGTTTCCTTAGGGCATGTATGGCCCTTTCGATCATTAGGATATTAAACTTTCTTTGGTTGCCACAATTTATAACTAAGTAAATTCTAACTTTCAGCTCCAGCAATCGCCATCATTAACTGATTTGACATGGTGGCAAAAACGACAATGAACAGATCATTGGCATCAAGATGTCAAAATTATAGATAGATATGGGACTGCTTTACATATGGTCGTGTCGTTATTAAATGGGAACATGACATTTTCCAGTGATTTTTCCTATTTTAACTGGAATAAGAGTAAGCTTGTATTTAGAGAGGTGATTTTTCTATTTTAACTGCAGGCAAAAAAACATCATTAACTGATTTGAATGGTGGCAAAACGACAATGACACAGATCAACGGCATCAAGATGTCAAATTATAGGGACTGCTTAATATATGTCGTGTCGTTATGAAATGGGAACATGACAATTTTGCAAGTGATTTACCAAATGTTTGCATAGAAATATCCAATCTTTTATTCTAATACATGTCAAGCAAACATCAGCACTGCATATATTCTTATTACAAACAACATAAGCAAAACACGGTAAATACACTATTACATTTAGTTTGCGGGCTGTTAAACCACAACATTAACTAAAACATAAACTGCAGTGGCAACAATATAGATGTGGAGGACGTGGAGTTATCCATCCTGCAACACACACATATCAACTAAATCAGCTTCACGATCTGGTAAAAATTCAACCAATACAAACAGACTTGCTACGTTAACACATACTGCAACATCTGGTATAACCATATAACCCATCAATTAGCATGTTTGACCATCTCAACAAAATGCTTCTAAAATAATAAAGCGAAAATCACGAATAGCTCATTCACAAAATCTGGGTTTTTATGTTACAGATCCACAATATGAACCAACATTTCAAAGATCATTAGACATTTTTTTGAACAAATCCTGTAAAAAACCGTCATACAATAGAAAAAGGAAAAACTCATTAAATGAAACTGGCGACTTACTTTTCAAGAAATTTAGGACATTTTAGCAATTTCTTTATAAGTTCTGCATCTTTGCAAATCCATTTTTAAAAGAGCCCTTGATTAATTTTCCATTTCAATTTCCTAAAATCACTCCGCTAGAATAAAACTATTGACTCAGCTTAGATAGTTAGCTTGGCATTGAAAAAAAAGAACATAACAAACATCAAATACAAGCAATGTAAACCCAGAAAGTCTCAAAGATCTTGGTAAAAAATACATCAACTCTAGACCATTTACAAATAATCAGACACGTCTTTAGCATAGATATTAGCATTCGACAGATGGTATCGACAAAAAAGGATATTTCTCAAAAACGTGAAATGCTATAGTAAATCGTTCAAATGCCCCTAAATTTCAAAGAACGCAAATCAAATATTATTCATTTACTCGAGCCCCATAACGTGGTAAGACAATCTCCTTAATATCAACATCATTTCAAAATAATGATGATTAAAAGAGATGCTTCTCCGCATCAAAAGATCGAGAAATAACACTATAAATGACTTACTTGCACAAAAAATGGGACACTTCTGAGATTTCATTAAAAGTTCATTTTTGTTAAAAAAACCTGTGATCGAAAACAAAAAAATAATTAAAAAACAAATTAAAATGAAGTGAAAAGGCCTCAGAGATCTTGGTGGATAAAGAATCATCAAATGAGCTTAATATCTCATCAAGAGTAGCAAATATTATCCTTACATCACTGGCCACTAATATTAAAACAAAAATAATAATTAAAGCTTTAAAAAAAACATTTATAATAACATATGATGATGATAAATGAGTCAGAAATGGAAGAAGTTAAGATCACATTCCTCTTCAAATAAAAACTACTGTAAAGAGAAAAATCATTGGGAATCCGAATGATTTGTTTCATCATCCTAATTTATCATCATCTATAATAATAACATTTTATTAAAAAAATAAATGTATCTACCTCGTCACCGAAATCCAGTAGCAGAAAGGATTCAGGAGCTAAAGGTAGCCACATATAGAATTCAAAATATATGTGATTAAAATAACATTCAGTTTTGCCTAACGATAGATCCCTTAATCTACCGAAAACAATCAAGGGATTTGCAATATTAGGCGTAACTATTTAAACTACTAAAATATTTCAAACTATAAAGAAAAAAAGCTTTATTAAGATGAAAGATAATATACATCAGGCAGGCGGTGGTTAAGTTGTTGTTTAGGGTTGAGAGTCTGTATGTATTTATAACTTATAAGAGTGGATAAAACCCTAGGTTGCTGCGGTGTTGTGGGCTTATTGATGTTATTTTGTAATGGGCTGAGCTTTTTTTAAAAGGCTAGGGATGCAATTAGTTTCATTTCATAGTAGTAGTTTGGTTATGCAAAAACCTAAAATGAAGATTCTTTAAATGGGTAACTAGGCGATTGCCCGTGCATAGCACGGAAATTTCTAGCGGCATATAATTAACGATATGCGAAATTGTGTTTCGTGTTACGTTCAAAATAAAACGTGATAAGATCAAAATGTAATTGCCGAATTATACTTTTTCAATTCCAAGTGTTTTCTTGTGTCATGCTCAAGTAAAGTTAA
>BQNB010004338.1:0-97303 GCA_026074375.1 Tanacetum coccineum | reverse complement strand
TTAAAATATGCTAGTTCATGTGCTTTCTGTCATTTTTTCATAGTACTTGTTTGCTAGTTTAAGATTGTGCATGTGTGTTATGCTACTGTATTTTAAAAGTATTTAATCTTGAGTATGATTTTTACTTGGCGTGAAAATATGTTTTTTAAAGGCGTGCACATATGTTCTAACAAATTTGATGAGAAACCTGAAGTGCACATATGTTCTAACAAATGTGGCTGTAAAATTCTTTTTCACTTGACTTGCCTATTTTAATGTTAGTGCATTGAACTACACTATATAATGGGGTTGTAACATTATTTTTCACTTGACTTGCTTATTGTATTGTTACTGCAATATTGAAAACAACGGGTGTTCATATATGTTTTACACATGCATATATTAGTGTGCGTTTAGTTTTCCTAATTTTTATACATTTCTTTGTATCAGGTGTAACTAAATTAAAAGAATGATGACAACTACGAGTGCATACATATGTCCGCCTTCTAAAAATATTGAAAACAACAAGTGTGCACATATGTCCGACTTTTGGAAATGTTGACGGCTACGAGTGTGCATATATGTCCGACTTATAAAAATGTTGATAACAATGAGTGTGCACATATGTTCGTTTGTGTTAAGTATTATTAGTGCACACGTGTATAGATCAATTATATTCATGTATTTGTGCTTTTTAGAATTTGTATTTTAAATCGATATCGAATTTTGTGTTTTACATTTATGTTCTTGGTTTGTTATAAATTTACATTATCTAAAAAACACATGCACCTTACTACTTGAAAAACATGTATGTTGAAAAAATTATTCCAAAAGAAAATAAAAAAATTAATTCCTAAAAACACATATGCACTAAATCATTTTAAATACATGCATGCTGAAAAAAAAGAAAAAAAAACCCCCCAAAATTATGGGTTTTTAAAAACAGGATTTATTAAAAAAATCAAAAATAATATAAAAATGTCTTTTACTATTATACCCTTTTGGATTAAACAAAAATCTTTAATATTTAAAAAAATATGATTGGTCTAGAAGAGGTTCTCGCGGTTCTCGCACTTAAGTTGGTTCTGAAAATAAGTGGATATCATAATGATGACTCAACAACAACCATGCCACATCATTATTAAACATTGCCATCTCATCTTGATTTTTTAGCCACATGAGCATATATGAATTCCACATAAGCAACATTCTTGCCATATATTTATTTTGCAATTGCCACCTATGCATCTAAGAAGCCACCTATGCAACAAGTAATGCAACATATGCATTTAAGAAGCCACCTATGCATAATTAATATGACATGGCACCAAATTAATGAAATCCGGAAAATATTTAAAAATTTGGTCACTTGCAAGATTCGAACATGGGTATTTGCTGCACAAACAAGAGACTCAACCACTGAACCAAGTCAGAAGTTGTGTTAGTCAATTAAAAAACAAAAATGTCATTGTTTAATAACAAACTATTTGATGAATTTTGGTATTTATTATTAGGATTTACCATTCAAACCTGTTTTGACTTGCAAAGAATGGAAATATTAATTATGCCATTAATATGTTTAATTTAAAAACGGGATTTCAGTTTTAGTTTAGAGAAATGATTTAGCCCATTAATACTCATTAAAACTAGCTACAAACAAGTCAAATGAATTGATACCTAATTAAGATAAGTTATATAAACTTTGAATGTAAATCCCTACAAACAAGGGAAACAATTCGTCACATTTAATGAGTTAACTAAAATTTTGGGAACAAAAACGTTTTAAAAAAATCCTTTAAAACTTTCGTCACATTTATAGAGTGTGAATTTGAAAATGTCAACAGAACAAAAACGTTTTAAAACAATCCTTTAAAACTTTCCTAATTAAAATCAAACCAATCAGATATCAATCACCATAAAACGTTTTAAAACAATCCTTTAAAACTTTCCTAATTAAAACAATCCTAATTAAATTAAAACAATCCTTTAAAACTTTCCTAATTAAAATCAAAAACGTTTTAATTATATATAAAAGGGAAAATTAAAAACATTTTTCAACACATTAAATCTTAACCATAATTAAAATAAAAAACGTGGTATATAAGAGGGAAAATTAAAAACATTTTTCAAACACATACATCTTAACCATAACATTCCTGAAATAATATATTATAAGTCTTATCTTTTTCATTAAATTTTGATTTTGTTTTTAAATTTGAAATCAAAAACATGGTAATTATATTTGAAGACGTGTCGTGAAGGTGATGAAGTATTGGCTAATGGATTGCATAAATTTGATCCGTATTTTGTAAACTGTCACTTTCACGTCATAATACTTGAAACATGTACACATGGTAAGTCTTTCTTGGCTCTATTGCTATTTATTTCTTCAAAAAAATATCATCTAAATTAGACCATGTTTAATATTTCAAGAGTAATCTCTCCTATGAGGACGTGACCACTTAAATTTAGGCCCATGACCTACAAGATGGATACAAAAAACTATGATGATGGAAGGTACACTCAAAGCTAACCTATGGGTTTATTTTGAAAGTACTTCTTTTTCTTATTTCGTCGTTTTCATCTTGCATATTTCGAACATTGATAATGGCTAAATTTTGTTTTAGTTCTGTCCACAGGGTGTTTCATCAATTCAATTTTCATAGAGGCATTTGGTCTCACTTTGATTGAGGTATTTTTTGCTACTTTTAGCATTTGAGTTATGAATTTATTATACTAATAGCATATCTTTATAAAAAAATTAATGAACATGCTACAGCTTATGGGCTACCGATGGTTGCACAAAGAATAGTGGACCTGTAGATATACACTATGTAATGTTATGAGTATGATTAAAGAGTTGTCATTGCTAAATTTGCACAAGTAAAGATGTGATTTGCTTATGAGGATAATGCTTTAAAAGTTAGGAGGAACTATAAAAAATCCGAGTTTTGGCCTGCAAGAAAGTATAATAGTAGACAGAGTGTACCTAATTTTAATGAAGGTTGATTTCACATCTCAGTCTCTAAAACAGGTTTAAATTGATTGATTTGCTTTTTGTGTGTAAAATTGTGGTTGTAAATTATATTTTGGATACATAATCACCTTTGTATGATTGTTAGGTTTTTTGTTGTTAGGATTCGCAGAGTGGTTCCTTTGGTTGTGACTGGATGTATGTTATTCGATCTATTTTTCTAAACAAGGAAAACACTTAACACGAATAAAACCTTTTATATTTTAAATAGGTTGAAATTTCTACCTATATTCTCATTTTTCGTCTAGATTTCAAATTAGATATGTTCGTGATGGTTATAACGGTTAAGGATTTTTGATAGGGAAAAGAAGATGTCATTGTTAAAAGCTTTGAGAGAATCTACCGCAATAATATGGTGGGATGTACATGCTTTCTATCTGACGTTCACCATGTGTTTGGCCCCAAATGAACAATGTAAGTCCCTTATTTATATTAGTTGGAAGCTACTAGCTAGGATAATATATTAGTATTGATGATATGACATGACCATTAATGTTTTGTTCATCTCTAGCATACTAATATATCTACTTCACATAGGTTCTGAAACTACTTCAAGGTGACGTAGAGGTGACAAAATGGGCTCGACTTTCTTCTCAGATTTTGTTTGCAATAAATGTGCTTGGTATCCCTTTTGGTAGGAATGGCTTTATTTGGGAGTTACCGAAGTGTGCTAAAGTATATCCTTTGTCAAGGTAAATATACTAAGTAACAACAATATATGTTTATAAATTTGAACGTTTATTGCTAAAGTTAAGACCATTTCAAGTGTTTAGCTTATGAGTAATTCTTATATTATCTTTGTTTCTTGCTAAGTATACCCTTTGTCAAGTTGTGTGTATCAGTTGGTCAGAGCAAGCTCGCTGCTAAAGTTATCGAGAAGAATGCTTTATAGATAATGCTTTATAGCGCATCTGACGGGTCTCTTAGTCTATTCCTATCAACACTTGATTTACTTATGGACACTAATAAGAAAGCTAAATTTAATCAGCAGCTAAATACGTTGCCATCTCAACCTGAGTTTTTGGACTGTTATGAATTGGTAAAGAGGACTAGGTAGCAGTGACCTGGTTGTTCGCATGACCCCAATTTAATAAACCACACCTCCCTCTCACTATTGTTTGTTAGAAGATGATTAAGTAGCGATTGTATTATTGTGACTGATAATTGTATGTGTACCATCGCCTTATCTTAACAAAATACTCTTTAGAGAAAAGCTTATACTGGCTAACTACTAATGAAAATCTTAGATTATTTTTATAAACTCTAACAGTTGGATACTTGGATGTGTCAACACAATTACCATGACTTAACCGTTGTTAACCAAGAAGGTTTGTAATAAAATTTGTCTTAGATGTAACATATTATGAAAGTTCCCTCTTTAAATACTTTAACATAGAAACTATGTTAACATGGAGCAACATAAGTTGTGGGTGATTGAACTACATTTTATGAGTAACAGAAATAATGTAAAAAGTATCAAGAAAAAATGTTTTAGAAATGCATTTTTTAAATATTCGATTGATGTAAGGTCATGGTTATTTAAAACCAAGTATTTACTCTAACAATCTCCTGAGTAATTTTATGCATATTTACCATGTTATTTCTTTCTCATTTTCATGATTCTATACTTAATGGTGGTTTATATTCGTATGCTTAGTGTTTGATAAACCTTGAAAACTTTGTGTAGAAAGAAGCTTTATTTTCACCTTTAAACTAAAAAAACATATAATTTGTAGAATGACGGATAATTTATTAAGTGTTATTTCCTCTTATCGGATTATTGCTAATTTCTTTTTTTCGCTTCACTCTATAAAAATTATTCTCGTTGTTCGGTTAAGTCGTTAACCATTACTTATTTTTCACTTGGATACTCACAAGGCAAGCCACCCATCGGGCGGGCTTTGCAACTAGTATATATATATATATATATATATATATATATATATATATATATATATATATATATATATTATTATATGTATTATGTATATATGTTATGTTTTTTTGTAATTTTATGTTTCTATGTATATATTATATATATCTTGTATATATATATATATATATGTATATATAATATTATGTATTATATGTATATAATTATAATGTTTATATGTATATAATATATATGTTTATATGTATAGATGTATTTGTATATTTGTATTTGGATATATGTATATGTATTATGTATATGTATATATGTATTTGTTATACTATGTATTTGTTTTTTATATTATATCTATTTACGATATTTTTATATATATATATATTTATTTGTATTTATATTCACTTTTGAGATAGAACTTCTTGATATGTTAATATGATTCGTGCTTGTCCTAATTCATTATGCTATCAATTAACACTATAATATTGTCCTTACACTAATTCTATCGTGTGTCGTTTTGTTTGTTGCATACATTGTGTTGTGCCAATGCTCAAGTGATAGAAATCTTAATTGTGTGGACTAAGGTAACACATAAACTTGACAATATGCTTAATGGTTTCGCTTGACCGCAAGGTTTAGTAATATCTATATTCTTACTAGGAACTGATATCACTAAAATGTGATGTTGTTCTTATTTAGAATCACAATCAATTTAACTTGTAAACGTTACTATTGAAGATTGGCGGTGTCCTATGGTCACTGAAATGGTCTGAGATGGATACAGTTCGGAACCGCCAGAACTGGAACCAAAAAATAAAGGAATATGTGGTAACCGAGAATCTCTAAGTTCTTCGGTTATAATTCATGGTTTCGGTATGGGAATTTTCAGGTTTTTCGTCGAGGAACTTGTGTTTAAAACAATCCATTTTTTTTTTTTTTCTATCTTTCATAAAGGACATTACTATTACAATAAAATAACACACACAAAATGTCTTAAATAATTCCAATAGTTCAAAATAACATAAACAAAAACACAATGAAAAAATATAAGTTTATAATTGTTCAAAAGTATCAAGAACACGCATTTGTGTTCCAACACTCGAAAAAGCTTAACGCTTCATCACTTGTTTGCCTTTATAACTATTTTGTTATTTGGGTTAAATAAAGCTTACTTTTATGTTGATGAATGATATTGATGATGATAAATGATGTAGCTTAAATGTTAGGGTTTTAAGTTATAGGATTTTAGGTTTTAGATTTTTTTAGAGCTTAGTAATGGCCTAATGGGTTGGGTTTTATTTTCTATTCTCTTAAAATGCTTCAGGCTTTGCATAATGTCCCAAATAAACTATATAAAAATTCATATTTTCAAAAGGATGGTTCTTTTTGGGAATGTAACGAACCGGCCGGTTCCATCCCAAACCGTCCCGAGAACCGAAAATTTTAAATTTTAGGAACCAAGAACCGAACCGTATATTAAAACCATGGTTCGGTTCTGATACAGTTCCTCGATTCTTTTGGTTCCTTCATTTTTCTAGACACCCCTAATTGAAGCTAAAAGTAGATGTTCATACTTACTTTAGTTAAACATGTTTATGTCTCTTGTAAATCCACAAACATGAAGTCTTTTAATTGTTGCAAGACTTACAATGTAAAGTAAGACGCTAACTTATTATGTCTTCTTGTTAATACATGTACATGAAGTCCTTGTGTTCATCAATGACTTATAACTTATAGTAAGATCTACAAATGTTTATGTTTTCTTGTTAGGACATGGACATGAAGTCGTTGACTTGTTCAAAGACTTGTATTATAAAGCATGCAATTGGTTTGGATATAATATTATGCGATTTGTAAGACTTAGTCGACATGATATGTAAAGCAAAGAGTATAAGTTTATCTAACATATTGTCAGATTGTATCACAGTATCAATTCTCATGGAATACCACAATTTTATGGTATGTCTAATTAGGGAAATCAAACTCTCGTATCATTTGATTTAAGATAACTTTAACTCTTTTCCTCCAAAAGCTATTGGATCATTTTTAGATCTTACAAAAAGAAAGTTAGACCATTTTTATATCATGAAGAGATACAATTACAAAATACATAACCTTCTAAACACACTAGTGAATGTCATAATAAGGCCGAACAAGTAAATGGTAAACCTTAAAATGATATAATTCTCGTTCATAGATCCACAAGGATATCTCAAACACTTGACTGATATATTTTATATTAATGCTGAGGAATATGAGTCACAGGATCATTGTGAACCTGTTAACGATAAAGATACGTTGTAGAATTTTGAATTTGATAAATGACTCAAACTATGAATGTTAAGATGTTGTCCATAAAGATAATTAATTTTGGAACTTGATTGATCTTTAACCAAAACGGTTAGACTATGGAGTAAAAATAAATTTATTCAAAGAGAAGAAAAACCCAAGTGGTTTGTTTCTTTGTGTCGAACTTATAAGGACAATGTTATATACATATTTAATGTACGCATTGTGACAGGACTTTTAATCATACTCAAGCAATTGACTGTGATTAAATATTTTTTCTATGCGCATTAATATATAAAGATAATTTATTGTCATACTAGTTTTCTTGTAGATGAAATATGGCAATGGCTTTAAAAACTCTTTCTTAAATGATTACTATTTTGAGGACGGTGAGTAATCAAAGGAGTTTATGAAGTTATATAATCTTTAGGAAGTGTACAAAAGGCAAGAATCCAAGTATGGATCATTACAAGCATCTAGGAGCGGAATCTTAAGTTTAATTATTACATAAATCACTTGCTTGATTTAAATTTAATTATAACTAAAATAACTCATGGGTACTCCTAAAAGCTAGTGGGACCATTATGTTTGTTTTCCTTAAATCGTATATGTTGTATAACATATGGCCAATAACATTCCTTCTAATCTAGCTGTCAAAGCATATGTTTCGTCGTATTTTATTCCTTCTTGTTGATTATACCCTTGTGCTACTAATCTAGCCTTGTTCCTAGACATAATTCCATTCTTGTTTAACTTATTCCTAAACACCCAGTTCCTATGATTGATTGATTCTTAGGTGGAGGTACTAAACCTCAAACTTTATTTGCTACAAATTAATTTAATTCCTCTTGCATAACTACTACCTAACTTTCATCTTTTAATGCCTTATTGACATTCTTAGGTTCTATGGCTGAGATGAAACAAAAGAAATTACCTTTGTTTTGTGCTTGTGATCAAAATGTTCTTTCATTTTGATGTGTGGGTCTCGTAAAGACTTCAAAAAGAAGTTTTACAACTCCCTAGGTAGAGTACCTAATCGTTACAGTGTAGTATAGGCAAGACTCGGGGGGTTCTTATCGTTCTCTAGGGGAATAGGTTGGGAAGGCTTGAATAGAGCTTAACCGAAGATTCAACGGGATGGAATGAAGATTCTTTTGTTGTGATATTTTAAGACTAAGCAGTATATAATCAAGGTTTGAGAGGTTGGTTTGTTTAACTAATTATAATATAAACTACTAGTGATAACTTTATGATAAAATAATGTATTTGCTTAATCATGCATTACTCATTAGTAATTGCTTCTCCTTGTTCCTTGTTGCCTCTGTCACACTCGTTGATGATCCATGTAAGTTTTCCTAAGTCATGAGAGGACGAGATTCAGCGAAATCCGCTGTCTATTTAATGTATGTTATAGGTCAAAGCAAAATGTATGGGTAGCATGACTGAATTTTGGTTTGAAATTATGGCCGAGTGTTTATGCCTTGGGCGTTTGGGCGTTTGAAAGTCGTGTGGTAAAATTCCTGCTTTAAAAACCAGAAAGTTTTATAAAGAATGTAAACTGTAGGGTGTTAAAGTAATGTGTACCCATATGGAAAAGGAAGATTTAAAACAAGTGAGAGAAGTAGTAGGATAGCTTCTTAGTTATCCCATCATTGTTGAGGACTCCCCCCACAACCACCCATTCCTTTTATAGTCTTCCCAATCAAAATATGAAGACTTATTACAAGCCCTAAGCGTTATATTAAATGCCAATTGGAAATATCTTTAAGGAGTTCAACTATAGTAATGGGGTACATCACTTCGTACTTTTTTTTTATTAGTTATTACTTACTCATACTGGGTTGAATGCCGAATTGATGATAGCTTATAATGTGTTTAATTGTTTAGATTATTCGTGAAATTTTGTGAAGTTTTGTTGGATCCTTTTGGAAGCTAAGCATCAGGTGAGTTTCATAGTCCCATTTTTTTACATTGTTTTTAAATTGGGATGGAAATGATGCTTGTGTTTTAAAAGGTTTTTGAATTTGCTTGTGATTATGTTGTTAAATGAGTATGGACATTATGTGACTGTTATATATGACTTATTTGTTGCACGATGATTTGTGTTATTGGAATTGGATCGGAGGGGTGAAGTCCTTACCATATGAGATCGGTGAGGTAACGTTCCTACTATATTTGGGCGTCCAGGCCTAATTATAAGCTGACATGATGGTTAGAGATTTTGTTAGGTGCGTAGAGTAGACGATATATATTTGTGTGAGCCGGGATGGTTAATCTGTCTCCTACACAGTTGTTGGAATGGATCTAGGGTAATGTTTCCTACTCATAGCTGGATTGCATGTGTAGCTACATCAATCACACACCTTTCTACGCAGTCGGTCTTCTTCCTAGACTGTCCATGCCAATTTAATATTTATGGCTAGTTTTCTAAAGCCTAACGCAGCATATTCCTACAAGAAGCAACAGTAAAGATCTACAATCTAACTTTCATACAATCATAAGCAAATACAAAGGAGGGTTTAGCCTAACATGTTATAAAGAGAGCAAGAACATAAATCAATCAAACAACACATAGACATATTGAATGATTAAAGATAGATAATCTTACTTGATTAAAATATGGATTAAGGTCCGTTACAACAGGGTTTTGAGGCCCTAAATTCGGCCTAAAAGCTAACAAAATACTTAGGGTTTGACTCCCAAAAGTTATACAAAGTTACACATTTAAAACTCTAAATTCGGCTTAATATATATAGAGAAATCGTCGCGACGGCGTCCAGGAACTTGCGGGATACTAAGGCTTGTCATATAACTTCTTCATTCATCTTTAACTTCTTATGTAGGGCTTTTAGCAATTTAGCACTACAAGGAGCACTTGCAAGAACAGGGACTTGCGGAATACATTACATGCGATTAGGCTTCGATCTAGTAAATGATGATTAAGCACACGTTCTAGAGCTTCTAAATTACTTGGTTCTCTCAAATAAAATTATCAACCAATATCATTGCTCTAGAAAAAGGCGACAAAGACCATACGTACACATCCGTAACGACATAATAGACACATATGACTACATTTAAACCTTA
This sequence comes from Tanacetum coccineum, assembly GCA_026074375.1. NCBI lineage: Eukaryota > Viridiplantae > Streptophyta > Magnoliopsida > Asterales > Asteraceae > Tanacetum > Tanacetum coccineum. The sequence continues at coordinate 87,032 of BQNB010004338.1, read as the reverse complement.
ACTCGAATAAGCTAAAGGCATCAATTATCTTGGGTATCAAAGGTGGATACTCGAATATTCTAGAGGCTTATAATTCTCACAATTTAGTGGAGTAGGTTGTGCTAGCTATAATGTCAATCCGGTTGGATTTTCCTTACTAAGAGAATTTTTATACTTTGAAAGCATATACAGATTAAGATTTTTTCATAAAATATCAGTTGGAAAAATTTTTGACAGTGGCAAAAAACATAGAGGGATATGATTAATTTTTCCTATTTGGCTCCCCTCCACACTTAAGTTAAACATTGCCCTCAATGTGATAACTGATAATAGAGATAAAATAGGGAAAATTAAGGGAAAATGGTACTTCCCGGGGCATAGAGAAATGCATAGCTGAGGTAGAGCTATCTTGAGCATACGTCGAAAATTTTCATATCTTCGAGCTAAATTACCTGCATAAGAGTAAATATACAAAAGCACACAAAAAGAAAATATTTTTGTTTTTTTTAGAAAATAAATAATATTAGTAGAAGAATGGAGGAGGAACTCCTCCACACTTAAGTGAAAGCACGGGTTGCCTCCCGAGAAGCGCTTAATTTTTAAGAGAGTCGTTAGCTAGACTCGTATTTCGGGAGTCATTAGTTTGGGAAAAAGGGAGTGACTGCTTCCCTTGGGTCATTGTCTTCTTCGTGATATAGTTTAAGTCGATGGCCATTGACTATGAACGTCTTTCCATTTTTTCCATAAAGTTCAACATTTCCAGATGGGTATTGATGTTTCACTATATAAAGGTCCTAACCATTGGGATATGAGTTTCAGTTGTTTAAATTTGTACTTTGAGTGAAATAGCAGGACTTTATTACCTTGTTTGAATTCCTTTCTCATTCTTAATTTTCTGTCATGCCAGACTTTGGTTCTTTCCTTGTATAGACGAGAGTTTTCATAAGCTTGGTGTCTAAGTTCATCTAACTCGTGTAACTGAAACATTCTTTTCTCACCAGCAGCGATGAGATCTGGGTTTAACAATTTATTCATACCACAGTATGCACGTTTCAATTCAAATGTAATGGCAGTTTTTTTTTCCATATAAATTAGTTTGTATGGTGTAGTACCCGTAGTATTTTATAAGCAGTACGAAAAAAAGCCCACAGAGCGTCATCAGTTTTCTTACCAAACAGCGGATTGTCTTTAACAGTTTTTTCAAGAATTCTTTTAAGAGCTTTGTTCGTGTTTTCAACTTGACCACTAGTTTGAGGGTGATAAGATGTAGAGAAACGGTGATTAACTCCATATCTTTTCATGGTTTTTTCCATTATTTTGTTACAGAAGTGAGTACACTTGGTTTGCTGAATAGAGCTTGGCATGCGAACGGCAGAATAGTTTCTTCAGAAAGGCGACTACTACTCGGGCATCATTGGTTGGTAAAGCTTGAGCTTCGGCCCATTTAGATACGTAATCAACAGCGACTAGAATGTATTCAAACTTATATGATTTTAGGAATGGTCCCATAAAGTCGATACCCCATATGTCAAAAATTTCACATACTTGAATGTTGTTTAAGGGCATTTCATCACGTTTTGATATATTTCCGGTCCTTTGACATGCTTCACATAAGCGGACTAGAGTATGAGCTTCTTTGATGATTGTTGGCCAGTAAAATCCTGAATCAAGGACTTTTTAGCAGTTATGTTTGGTCCATAATGTCCACCTGTTGGTCCGTGGTGACATTGATCTAAAATGGTTCGGGTTTCTGGTCCAGATATACAACGTCTGATCATACCGTCAGAGCATGACAGTGTAAGATAAAGGTATCTCGCCACGTAGTATTTGAGGTCAGAGAAGAATTTGTTCTTTTGTTGATATGTCATTCCCTTTGGTATAATATTACCGACTAGGTAGTTTGAAAAGTCTGCGAACCATGGTTCATTAATGTTGATTTCTATAAGAGTTTCTTCGGGAAAGTTATCATCTACTTCACTATCATCGCTTATTTCATCATTTTTGATTCGGGAAAAGTGACGCTCAAGGTTTTTGTTCCTTTTTTATCTTTGATTTTATGTCAAATTTTGCAGAAGAAAAATCCATACGTAACATGGCGTGGCTTAGCATCTTGCTTTTTAAATAAGTGCTTTAGAGCTGAATGATCAGTGTGAACAATAGTTTTTGAGAGAATAAGATAGGATCTGAATTTGTCAAATGCAAAAACTACAGCCATAAGTTCTTTTTCGGTTACGGTGTATTTTTGTTGAGCGGATTAATGGGATATTGCACGCGCAATTAGATTGGGTGAAAGTTTTTACATCTTTGACCTAAGACGACTCCTATAGTGAAATCACTTGCATCTACACATAAGTCGTCACATGGAAAGATCCAGTTGGGCTTACGATCACAGGAGCATCATGTGATTTCTCTTTTTTTTTTTTCCAATTGGGATTACAAAAGCTTTTGACATTCACCATTGAACTCAATGGAGTGGCTTTTTTCCAGCAGTGTTTAAGTTAGAGGTCCGAGCAATTTTCGAGAAGTTCCTTAATAAAACAATCATCGGTAAAAACCGACATGTCCGAGACAGCTTCTAACACCTTTGGAAATTAGTAGGGGTGGAAGTTTCGAGATAACACCGATGCTTTGCTTTGGTCAACTTCAAGTCCTGTACAAGACACCTTGTGTCCCGAGCACAATTCCTTCTTTTGTCCCATGAATGACATTTTCCCTAGTTTTAAAACGAGATGGAGCGTCTTTTACAACGTGGAGCATTTTATCGTCTGTGAAATTATATACATCACAGTCTCAGGTGTCGAAAGAGTTTCCGAAGACGAAGAAATCGTCCATGAATATTTTGACGGATTCTTCGATCATATCGTGAAAGATTGCCAACATACATCTTTAAAATGTGGCAGGAGCATTACATAGACCGAAAGGCATTGGCCTATAAGCGTATGTTCCGAAAGGACAAGTGAATGTTGTTTTTTCTTGATCATTAGGATCGATAGAAATTTGAAAATACCCATAAAAACCATCGAGGAAACAAAAATATTTATTTCCCGCGAGTCTTTTCATAGCATTTGATCCATAAAGGTAAGGACAAATGATCTTTTGTGGTTTGCTTCATTGAGTTTTAAGATAATCGATGCATACTCAGCCAACCCATAATTGGTTCTTGTTGGAACAATTCACATTTCGTTGTAGACAACTGTAAACCTACCCTTTCTTGTACACAAAGGATAGGACTAACCTAAGGACTATCGGCAATTGGATAAATTATACCATACCAGGAGTTTCACGATTTATTTTTTAACAACTCTTGCATGTTTAGATTTAACCTTCTCTGTTTTTTGGACAACGGGTTTTCATTTATCATCCAAAATTGTATTTTTTTAGTTTGCGGCAGAATTGATGGACAAATACCAGGAAGCTGTCATTTTCCAAGCTAAGGCTGCTTGCGCTTTTTTAAGAAACATATATGAGTTTGCTTTTCTTTTCTTGGGATAGCTGAGATGATATGATAACAGGAAGAAAAAAGGGCTTCAGGAAATACATATCAGATTATCAGGACGGTTTAAGTTTCCGGAGATCCTAGAGGTTCTTCAAGAGATTTTGATCTTATAATCGGTATTGATGGTGATTTTTTCGAATGGTGGATCTTCGGTGTCGGATTCAGAGTCAGAGTTTTCATCGGTGGTCATTGCTATGAATTCATCAAATTCAGCAAAGATTTCATCTTTGAGAAGGGTTCCTTCGATGGAATGAAGAATTTTACTACCTTCGTCTAAAAGAGCGTCAAAATCTTCTTCTAAGATTTCACATTACATCGATACTGAAACAGGTATCATCGTTCGAATAAGAGTGTTTCATCGCAGAATCGATATTGAAAATCATTCGTTCAGTTCCAACTCCAAGGTTGAGTTGATTCTGTTTAACTCGAATTATTGCATCAGCAGTGTTAAGAAATGGTCTTCCCAAGATGAGTGGAACGTTCCTATCTTCTTCCATTTCGAGAATCACGAAACTCAGCTAGAAAGTAAATTTACCAACATAAACGAGCATATTTTTTAGCTATTCCAACATGGTATGGAATGATTTGTCGGGCTAATCTTACCCCATTTTGTAGGGTTAAAGAGTTTCGAGAGATAATTTGGCATATAACGAATATGGCATAAGGTTAATGCTAGCACCAAGGTCGGCTAAGGCATTGCAGGAGAAAGTTTTGTTGAAATTACATGGAATAAGAAAACTTCGTGTCTCCAAGTTTAAAGGTTTTTTGGAACTTTGTTTTGAATCATCACTGAACTTTCATCGCTAAAAAGCCAGAGATTTGTCGATTTGTGTTTTGTTGTTTAACGGAGTTCTTTGAGAAATTTTCCATAATTAGGCATTCCGGCCAAGACATCGATAAGAGGCACATTGATTCGAACTGCGCGGATCATGTCAATAAATTTTCCGTATTGAGCTTCTATTTTTTCTTTCCTTAGACGTTGAGGATACGGGATTTTTAGTTTGTATGGTTTGGGTAATAGAGTTTCCTTAGCTGGTTTTAGATTTTAAGTTTTCGGTTGTGGTGTAGATTCTTCATCTTCATCATCGCAATCGAAGTTGATAGGAGTTTCAGAATCGTTTTGTTGATCATTTAGGTTAACTGATGGGTTGTAAGATTTACCACTTCTTGTGAATACGACATTCACATGCTCATTTCGAGATTGTGGTGGTTGGTAAGCTTTGGAATTATGTCCTTTTAGGTTTGGTTGAGTGTTGCTAGGAAGAGATCCAGAAGGTCGACCAGATTGCTTGTCAGCAAGTCTGTCGAACTTGGTTTCAAGATTCTGAATTTGACGCTTGATGATTTTTGGCTACGATTTCGAGTTGGGTCTTGAGATCCATGAATGTTTCTTTGACAAAAGCATTGGTCGATTGCTAAATTTCATGAAATCAATTGAATTGTTTTTGAGAAAATCATAAGGTTTGTCATCAGAACAGATCGATAGTTTGTCTCGGTATAAACTACTTCGTTCGTTTGAACGCCAATTATCATGATTTGAGTCTCGGTCATGGTAATCATTGTAAAAATGAGTCTTACGAAAAAGTTTGCGAATGAATTTAGGCTTCTTTTCCTCTTGGGATATAAAGGTATAGTCATCTTCAATCTGGTTTTGTTTTATTATCGTGTTTTTGAGTTCTTTAACGTGATTACCGCGACGAGACTCAAATCGCGATAATTGTCAGTATTAGAATTACCTATAGGGTCATGACACCCATTCGGGCATCCATTCGGGCCATTTTCAGGGTCATGACATCCATTCGGGCCATAATTTTGTACTGTTAGTTAATATATGAAAAAACAAAACCAGATGAAGATGATATACCTATAGCATCCATTTTCAAGGGTCCATGAACATCCAATCGGCACATAATTTTGCAGTAATTTAGAATTACTGGCACCAATTCATCGCTAAAGCAACAATTTTCTTAAGAGATGTTTTGGTTTTCTGATTTTTAGCTCAGTCGAGCTTGAGTAAGACTTTATCTTCGAGAAGCTGATAAGCTTGATTTGGAGTTTTATAGAGGAAAATACCACCAGCTGTGGCATTTAGAACTTCCTGGGTTATTTCGCTTAGACCATGATAAAAGATTTTGATAATGTTGCCTTTGGACAGATTGTGACCATGACAGTTTCGGAACATTCTTTCATACGAAGCCAGCATCGGTTAGAGATTCGTTTTTGTGTTGAGAGAAAGCTTAGATTTCTCCGAGGAGTCAGTCGAAAAGAGCTGGGGGAAAGAAACGACTAATGAAAGCGGTTCGAAGTTTATCCCATGTTTTGATAGTTCCTTCATTAAGTTCATCCAACCATGTTTTTGCTTCCCCAGTAAAGGGATAGGGGGAACATCATTAGGCGAAACGACTTCATTCTCAAGATATCTTTGTATTTGAACATATCGCAGATTCCAGGAATTCGTAAATGTGTTTATGAGGATCGTTTTGGTTCTACCATCAAATTGGTTTCCTTTGACAAGGGTCAAGTGGTTACCTTTGATAGCAAATTCGTTTGCGGTTTCAGGAATAGTGATTGCGGAACCAGGTGTCGGAGCGACAACATGGTCAGCAGCCGACATGGGTTCATCATCTATTGGATCGTAATTTCAAAGAATATTAAGAAAGTGACGTAAGTAGTGATGGTTAAGAACTGCGGGTAGACAATTCTCCCGGGTGTTTGTGGTGGATTATTTCTTTGATCATATGGAACTCTTCTGTTTTCATCAACGAGTCTTCGATTCAAAGTAGCGTTTCTGGTTCAGGTAATGGTTCAACTAGTTCAGAATTGGAAGCACGTGTATGCATCCAAGAAAGAAATTGTTTGGGTCAGTTGCCAGAAAACTGTACATCGATTTTTGAAAAAGAGGGGGGGTTAAAGAAATTTTCCAGATTTTGACTACAGAACAGCTAAGAAATCCCCAGCAGCGGCGCCAAAAACTTTGATGTTCTCAAAGATTTAAATTTCTAAGACTTGAAAAATACCGATAATAATAAGAGAAACACACGGGTAAAAGTATACCCACGTATTGCAGTATAATTTTTTAGGTAGACCATCGTCCACAGGGATAAGAGTATGTTCAAATAATCAGAAAGAAAATAGACTTTAACAAATTTGAAAATAATTTTTACTTTACCAATGATAAAAGTTATGACTACTCGGATAGTTGAAAAATAACTTATAAGTGTTAGAAATGATTTGACCTCGAAGATGGGGCATTTATTTATAAAGACGATTTCTCATCAGAAAACGTTTTTACAAATCAACTTGTTAACTTAAGAATTATATTTAGTTAACCAGACCAAATGTGTCACTCAAATAAATCCAGTACTGTTATATCAAAGTTTAATTTTGTTTTATCAATTTACGAAAGGTGGATTTGTTGTTTTGACTCGCACAGACGTTAAAGACCATAGACAAAGCTTTAAAACCACATAAATCATAACGGGTCTTTCTACCTATACCGATATGATTATATAATCTAAGTTGATAAGCAAAAATAGATAAGATGTGATATAACAAGGTTGCAACATAAGCTTAGGATTAAAGCGGTCAAGACCATACCACACACATACTTATTCATTACGTTAACTTCTCCTAGTAGTCATGATAATTTAGCTCTCATGGCTAAGGAGTTCATAACAAAATTACTCATTACATAAATTTCTATTATTTCAATAACAAGGTAAGAAAACTTCTTCGTTCTTGATCGTTAGATCTTTTTCTTCAAGGGAAAAGGTATTTCTTGGTGTTTTGGTGAAAGGGGAAGGATATGTGTGTGTAGAATGAGATAGGTAGTGGGAAATGGGTGTGAGAGGAATGAATTGTTTGAGAAATTTTGTCTTAATTTATAGGCAAAATATGTAAAAAAGTGCAGCACTTACAATAAGGTGCTCGGACTTTGGTGAGTTAATGCTATAGCAATATAATGACTTTTAATGGGAAGTTGCGACGGTTTTGAGGAGTTAATAATTACAGTGTGCATTAATAGACTACTTTAATTCCCTTCAATCTTTGGGAAAATGTGCAGCGCATAATGTTGTAAGTGCGGCGGTGTTTGAACTTCAAAGGAAAGTGCGGCGCACAATGTAACAAGTGCGTCGGACTTCTTGAATTTTGGCTAGAAATCTTTCTTTTCTTGTATTTGCCTCCCAAAGTGTATAGATTCTTGAGCATGGGTCTTTAGAGTCTTCAAGTGAACCTATAAGCAATTTAAGCTTAATTAAGTATCGAAAGTTCACGAGAAATGATCAAATATATATAAATAACGCCATAGAAAACATGCATAATTTAGGCGTTATCAATCACTATCTTTAAACATTGGCTTTGTCTTGTCACTTGTCCTCCCATGTTTGGATGCATCCTACTCATCCAAATCATCATCAGAAGACTCAACCTGCTTGTATATCCTCCTTTTTGGGTGAGAGATGCTTGACTTCCTCTGTCTTTCTAATTTCTTGACTCTTTTCTTTAGTTTGAGGATCTTCACAGCTTGAGCATCCTTCTCTTTCTCCAAGTCAAGCAACCTATTTTGACAATTTTACTGTACACATACCATAAATTCTATCCAATTTCAATTCTACCCTCATCACTTCCATGATGTAACCTCTTTGTGAAGGTGAATCATAGGGTTGTAGGTGTCAATATCTATCAGTTCAAAAGTATGTTCTCAACCAGCCCGTCCTCACCTTCCAGAATGTGACCTTTTGGGAGAGGGTTCATTGGGCTGTTTTAGCACTCGATCAACCAGTCTGAGCAGGAGCACCCTATGGTTTCATGACTGCCATGGGACTAGCCACCTGTATCCATTCCCTAAGGAATGTCAACATATAGCATGCTTGGGTTTGGGTCCTAATATGGTATCACTGTCCTGGTCTGCACTAAGCGGGCATCATAGTTAAGCACCTTTCCACACTATCACCCCCTCCTTATAACAACCTCAGTCTGCTCTAAAGGTCTAAAGAACACTAGTCTGAGGTAACTTAAGGACCTTTTTTGGCTCTCTCATGTTTTTTGTGTCTTTCTTGTTTCGTTGATATATTAGATGGAAGGGGTATTTGCTTCCAAAAGTAAGATTCAGTCTGAGGTTCATGGGAAACTGTTAGAGGTGTTTCAGTTTAAATATTCAGTTTGAGTTCTAAAACAATTGGTTGAGAGGAAAGGGAGTGGGTTGTGAGTTCCATGTGGGTTACCTGAACTTTCAACCTCAGGTGCTTGTTGTTGCCAACCAACATAGATCAAAAAAGTGGAGTAACTTTCTTGAAAAACTTTTACTTACTTTGCCTGCCTAGTTTGAGAAAAACCCTTTTAGTATGGCTTGGTGTTTCATAATCTCATTAAAAGATTCTGGTAAATCTTTAATCAGTTATTCAAAAAGAGTTGTAAAAACCTTGGATTCATTAAAAACTTTCTTGGATCCCAAGTTCTTACATACCATCAAAATCAATTAGAAAAATTAAAATTTTGACCCTTTACCAAACATATAACTGCTGAAGCCAAATTAGTTGAAAACTCATTCTAGCCAGTTGATTTTGAACTATACAATGAAGGATGATATGTATCAGGAATTTCCATTGTCGAGAGAATGAACCTTTTTGAAAAGTAAGTTTTGTTGAAAGCTGTTCATACCCCATCAATGCAAGGTTTTCAAAAATTTCATCATTTGTGAGGCAAGTAATACCATCCTCATCATCAAAGAGAAGATTATTCCTCACTGATGATTCCGTTATCACTACTGCCTTGCCATCAACTATGGCATGTATTTGTTTCACTGAATTGACTATTTTGGAAGTGGCAGCATTCCAAAACTGTTCAAGATAAGAAGCATATATAGTGGAACTTACAGTGAGAGCATAATTGATCGAACGTGTAGAGAGGAAGTCCGCTATCTGATGAAATTTTGCATTCTCATCACTCTTTTCCAAATACACGACCATGCTGTGTTGGTTTACAAAAGCAAGATCAACCATGAATAATTGAATTTTGTCGGTGTGAAAATCGATTAGGGTTTGATGAATTATGAGCAATTGGTATTTATGAAAGATATTGTTTGATTAATAGGCTTATATATGCACTAAAGAAAACTTAAGAGGAAAGTAGCCGTTAATTTGTCAAAAATTACCCCTGAATAGTATTTAAGTGAACTGAACTTTAGGATACCAGTTATCACACTAAGTTAGGCTAGTAGTACTAAGTTTGTACTAGCAGTACTAACTTTCGCACTTATAGTTTTTGGCAAACTACCAGCCATTAACGGATTTGAGAATTCTTTACCAGTCGCCGTTTGCCCTGGATAAGCCAATTATTTCTTTGTCCTGTTAACATGGGTGAATTTGATGACCATCGATTGATAATGTGGTGAAAACAAATGTGAGAAAATCATGCAATATTAACAAAGTCACCAGCATTCTTACCAAATCAGCATATCCATTATTAATCAAATAACCTTTAAGCTCTAATCCGCAAAATGTTAGTTCTAAAAACAAAAAACATAATCCAAAAAAATCTTGCATATTGCCAAAATAACTGACATATTAACTTTAAGCTTAGCATACTAAGTAATCAGTACAGAAATAACCTATTTTTCATCACTTGGCAGATCTTGCTCTCCATTCTAACATCCGATGATGTATAATCCGCTGCACTTATACACATAGTTCCATATAGCCTTCCCTCAAACAAAGCTTCTATGTGTATTATCAGCTATGCCAATACACATATACAGAGCAACACTAAAATTAGACTAACAGTATTAACTTTTTCTCCAATAACTATACAACAACATGCCTCTATTCATGCCCCCCCAAAACAAGCAACACTAGAAATTACTAGATTAAACATGTGAAAATTCACGAGGATCCATATTTATGCATAACCCATGAATAAAAGTTAAAAACTATTATCTAAACAAATAAACCTCCCCTCAAACAATACTTTAGAGATTAAGTAATCCAATGCTAGCAATCAAAAAGTTAAACCTGCTAACATCAAAAGCCTATTGTAAAGATCTGCAACATTGTGGTCTGTGTGAATCTTGATCACTTGAATCAACTTCTTCTCATAAAATCTCAAATGAAGTGGGTTGCCGTTAATCACAATGTGCATAGATTTTAGAATGAAACACTAGATTATTCACAATACTATGGTGGCTTTCATTATCAATGGTTAAATGCTTGGTGTTCAATGAAATTGAACCATAATCATCATTTGATGATTGGATCCATAACACCTGTCCACAACAATAAGTACACAATCGCGGGGCACAGGTACCTCAACTTCACAGTAGTAGAATTGGCTACCATAGTTTGCTTCTTACATTGCCATGAAATCAACCTCTTTCTAAGAAATTGACAACCTCGCGGGATGTGGATTTTCATGTCAATACAACTCCAGCATAATCACTATCAGAAAGGCTTCCGATAAAAAATGGTGAATCTCTAGGGAAAGGCGGGGACATGGCGGCGCAATTTAGGTTGACCTTTCAAGTACCTAAAGATCCTCTTCACAAGCATGAAGATGTGAGTGTATTAAGGTGTAACTTGGAACTTCACAGCACAAAGCAACATAAGTTAATCTGGTCTAAAGCTGTTAGGTTACAATCATTGATCTAATCATTGATCTGTATAAATGAACATCCACACTATTAGCTTCTTCATCCTTGACCAATGCCTTGTTAGGTTCCATAGGAGTGCTTGCTGTCTTCACAGTGATAAAATCAAACTTTTTCAATATATCAACCACATATTTATCTTGGCTAATGAAGATTCCATCCTTCTTTTATTGTACTTGTAACCCTAAGAAGAAAGTGAGCTCCCTCATAGAACTCATCTGGAATTTCTTATGCATCATCTGCTTAAACTCATCACATAAAGACTTCTTTGTAGACCCAAATATGATATCATCAACATACACCAGTACTAACAAGATATCACCTTTGTCATTCTTTAGATGAAACTAAGTCTTATCTTATGCCCTCATCTAGAATCCATTTTCAATAAGTAGGTAGACCCAAAGTCCTCATACCAGGATCTAGAGCTTGTTGTAGACCATATAAAGCTATTTCCCACCTTATAAACCTTATTAGGAACGAGGATCTTCAAACCAGAGTGCACACATACACCTCCTCTTCAATATGTACCATGATAAAAAAGGCACTCTTCACATCCATCCTGATTACACAATAAACCCCATAAATGATGCATAGGCCAAAAATAACCTGATTGCTTCAATCCTAGCAACAGGAGCAAAAACCTCATCATAATCAATTCCTTCCTCTTGGGTATAACCTTGTGCAACCAGTCTTGCCTTGTTTCTGACTATAATTCCTCTCTCATCTTTCTTGTTTCTATATACCCACTTAGTTCCAATAGCTCTCTTGCCTTTAGGAAGATCCACCAGAGTCCAAACCTTTTGAAGTTTAAATTGCAGAAGCTCCTCTTGCATTGCTTCTATCCAGCTTGGATCTGTCAAAGCTTGGATCACCTTTTTGGGTTCTATTTGAGAGAGAAAACAGGCAAACAAGCAGTTCTGATAATCTTTGTGATTTGTTCTTCTCTGCTTGCTAATGTAGCTGACCATAGCATTTTCTTCAAAAAAATTAATCATTCTCCTTGTTTGAATAGCTAAATTTATGTCTCCAATAATCTGGTCTTTAGGATGATCCTTGTGAATTCTAGTTGTGGGAATAGGACTGACATTCATGGTGGTTTCCAAATTGTTGAGGTCAGCCTCTGCACCCACATCTTCATCATCATATGCACCTCTAAAGATACCAGTAGAATCCTCCAAATCAGGCATAAGAGGATCAGTTGGAAGATCATTATTGTCAAAACTTTGCCCAGCAGCACTAACAGATGGACTAACAGTATTAAGTCTGTTAGTGCTGTTAGTGATAGTAGCCTCTCCTTGATCAACCAATCTTTCAGTTTCTTGATCAAATTATTTTCTAAGAGCTTCTTCTTGATCTCTAACATCTTTCTCATGACCATTTTTATCACATTCTTTGCTAGAACTAAACATCATACTTCTTTCCAGCCTCAATCACACAACCTCCAATCATCACTGAGCTCTTTGGACCTTAAGAATCAGAAGTTAAAAATGGTAGCAGAATATATTCATGATTAGATGCTTTCTCCTGTCCAGTTTGCACTACATTAACATTTGTCTATATACCTGCATCATTATTAGTTTGATTTCCTGCAGAAACTGGCTCATAATTCATAGATTTTGTTAGTGAATCAATATCAAAGAGCCATTCTGGACCACTTCCTGCAACATTAGGTTTATTTACAAGAAATTTAATATGCAGGTTCTCTTCAACTTTCTTAGTTCTAGTGTTAAATACCCTAAATTCCTTACTATTTACAGAGTATCCAACCAAGAACCCCTCATCACCCTTCCCTTCAAACTTGACTAGATGATCTAAGGTATTCAAGATAGTAACAGGACACCCAAAAGGTCTCATGAAGTCTAGATTTGGTGATCTACCAATTAAAAGTTCATAAGGTGTCTGTTATAGGCATTAATTATCTTAAATCGGCTCACCTTTAGATTAACAAACTGTAAGAGAGGTATAAGGAGGGTTGATCCTACGAACTTTGACCCGAAAGGAGAAAGTTTTAAAAACGCTTTGCGCTTACCTGCTCCTCCGCTTCTTTGTGCGTTTTCTAGAGAGCTACCATGCACCTTTGACTGTCGATTTAAAAAAAATTCTTTTAGATTTAGTTCTCTTGTTTTGTTTTTTTAGTGCATGCGCACTCGCTCTTCATCGCATTTAATTTTGTTTTTTTAGTGCATGCGTAATCGTAGACTTTCCAAGAAAATAGTCGAACCCGAGCTTCGAACTATTGTAGATACTTCCGTTGACACTATGGAGGATACGCGTACCATGTCGGAGTTACTTCAAGCACCCACTGAGGGTTACGGAGATGTAATTGTTATTCCCGCTATACTTGCCGAAAATTTTGAGTTAAAAGTCGGGTTACTTACGCTAGTAACTTCAAGTCAATTTCATAGTTTTGAGAGGGACGATCCCCATTCTCATATTTGTTGGTTTAACAAGATCACTTCTACGCTTAAGTAAAAGAATGTTCCACATGAAGCTATCAAGTTGATGCTTTTCCCATTTTCTCTTGAGGAGGTAGCCCGAATTTGGCTAGAAAAAGAACCCCTCGTTCTATCTATACATGAGAAGATCTCGTTTCTAAGTTTGTGAATTATTTCTTTCCTCTTTTGAAGACTATGAATCTCAAGAATGACATCACGAATTTTTAGCAGAGGTTTGATAAAACATTTAGTGAAACATGGGGTCGTTTTAAAGATCTCCTCCTTAAATGCCTACACCACGGTTTTTTAGAATTGCATCAAATTGACACATTTTACAATGCGTTGACGCAATCCAATTAAGATTATCTAAATGCAGCCGCCAGTGGTAATCTTTTAAGCCGTACTCCTCGTGATGCTTTGACTATTATTGAGAACAAGTCAAAAGTTTGCACTTCAATAAACAAACTGGTTGTTTCAAAAGCGAGTGCTACTACTTCTTCTACTCCCGCTTATCTACCAAAGATTACCGCTCTTACTGATGCCGTTAAGGCTATGCTTCTTCAGAACAAGACTCCTTCACCAGCTCCCGTTAAAGCTATAGAAGAAAAGTGTGTTACTTTTGGTGGTTCGCATCCTTACTATGAGTGTCTTGCTACCGATGGCAACACTTTCAATGCTTCTGCAGCCACAGGGACCTACAATCAAGGAGGTCACAGATACCATCCTCAGGGAGAAACTAATTATTATGCTAGTAATCAAATGAGACCACCCGGTTTTCCTCAACCGAATGTGCAGAACAATCAGAACTGGTATAATCAGAATCGAGGAAATAACTTCAATTAAGGAAATCAGAATTATCAAGCTTCGCTTAATCAAACTCAAGTTGGACCTTCAAATGATTTCTCAAACTACATGAAGACTAATGATATTAATATGAGAGCTATGCAAAATCAAATAAGTAATATGAAGACAGAATTGAAGAATGAATTCCAGACTACAATGATGAATTAGAACAATGAGCTAAAGAACATGATGAGCAATGAGCTAAAGAACACGATGAGCAGTTTTTTTTGAATGCAGAGTCCCTCGGGTTCAAGATCACTTCCTAGTAATACCATTGCTAACCCGAGAGGCGACTTGAAAGTTATTACTACTTGAAGTGGTGTTTCTTATGATAGACCTACGATTCTACCTACTTATTCTCCTCTTTCGAAGGAAGTGGAACATGAACCAGAGACGACAAAGGATAAGGTGCAAACTATAAATCCAGAAAGTACCACACACGTCCAACCTCCAGTTGTCCAAGTTCCTATTCCAGAGCCCGATGTTGCTCCAAAGCCTAATCCTAAACCTTCGATACCTTATCATTCAAGGCTTAACGACCAAAAGCTTCGAGAGAAAGCTAATAATCAAATGTTGAAGTTCCTTCAAATCTTTTTAAAGATTACATTTCGACATTAGCTTTGCGAATGCTCTTCTTTACATGCTTAAGTTCGCTTCTACGTTTAAGAGTCTCCTTAATAATAAGGAGAAATTATTCGAATTGACAAATACTCCATTAAATGAGAATTTTTCGGCGGTGCTCCTTAAAGAGTTGCCCGAAAAACTTGGAGACCCCGACAAGTTTCTTATTCCTTGTGATTTTCTGGAGCTAGATAAGTGCTTAGCATTAGCCGATCTTGGCACTAGCATCAACTTAATGCCTCTTTCCATATGGAAGAAGCTTTCGCTCCCAGAACTTACTCCTACTCGCATGACTCTCAAGCTCGCAAACTGATCGGTTGCTTATTCGGTTGGTGTTGCCGAAGATGTCTTTGTGAAAGTAGGAAAGTTTCATTTTCTGGCCGACTATGTTGTAGTTGATTATGATGTCGATCCTCGGGTACCCCTCATTCCTGGGAGGCCTTTATTGAGGATAGCACGAGCATTAATTGGTGTACACGGCGAAGAGTTAACTCTTTGAGTCAATGATGAAGTCATAACATTTAATGTCAGACACACTTCAAAATACTCCTATAAATATGATGATGAATCGGTTAATCAAATCGATGTCATAGACGTTACATGTGAGGAATATGCTTAAGAGGTGCTCGGATTTTTAGATAGTTCTAAGAGTGGCAATCCCACTCCGTCTTCAGATCTTATCATTACTACCTCTTCCTCCTCTCTCACACCTTTTGAGGGAAGTGACTTCGTTTTGGAAGAGATCGAGGCTTGTCTTACAAGTGATTTAATTCCACCGAGAATTGATGATGCCGACTTTGATCCAGAGGGAGACATTCGTCTATTTGAGAAGTTATTAAATGATGATCCATCATCTCCTCTTCCTCCGAAAGAACTTAATTTTGAGGAACTTAAAATAATAAAATCCTTTATTAATAATCCTCCGGATCTTGAGCTCAAGGACCTACCTTCTCATCTTGAGTATGCATTTTTGGAGGGAACTAATAAATTACCCATCATAATTGCTAAAAACTTAAAAGATGAGGAGAAGGCCCGCCTTCTAAAGGTTCTAAAGTCACACAAGCGTGCCATCGCTTGGAAAATCTCTGACATTAAGGGCATTGACCCTCAATTTTGTACTCACAAAATATTAATGGAGGATGACTTTAAACCGGCAGTCCAACATCAAAGAAGGGTGAACCCAAAAATTCATGAGGTGATCAAAAAGGAAGTTATCAAACTCCTTGATGCCGGATTGATTTACCCTATCTCCGATAGTCCGTGGGTAAGCCCCGTTCATTGTGTGCCCAAAAAGGGAGGTATGACCGTTGTGACGAATGAAGATAATGAGTTGATTCCTACAAGGCTAGTCACCGGATGGCGTGTTTGTATTGATTACCGAAAGCTTAATGATGCTACTCGTAAAGACCATTTCCCGTTGCCTTTCATGGACCAGATGCTTGAACGTTTAGCAGGGAACGAATACTATTGCTTTTTAGATGGATTTTCCTGATACTTTCAGATTCCTATTGACCTGCAAGACCAAGAGAATATCACCTTCACTTGCTCTTATGGGACGTTTTCCTACCGACGTATGCCTTTCGGCTTATGTAATGCTCCGGGCACGTTCCAAAGGTGCATGATGGCTATTTTCCACGACATGATCGAGGAAACAATGGAGGTCTTCATGGATGATTTCTCGGTCTTCGGGGATTCTTTCTCTTCTTGCCTCTCCCATTTAGACGAAATGCTCAAAAGGTGTGAAGACACTAATCTGGTTCTAAATTGGGAGAAGTGCCATTTTATGGTTAAAAAGGGCATTGTCCTTGGTCACAAAATTTCTAAATCTGGGATTGAGGTCGATAAGGCTAAAATTGATGTAATAGCAAAGCTACCTCATCCCACTTCCGTTAAAGGTGTTTGAAGTTTTTTAGGTAACGTCGGGTTCTATCGTCGATTTATTCAAGATTTCTCTAAAATCGCCCGGCCGATGACCCATTTTCTAGAAAAAGAAACTTCGTTCATCTTCTCGAAAGAATGTATTGAAGCATTTGAAACTCTTAAAAAGAAATTAACAAAAACTTCAATTTTAGTTGCCCCCGATTGGGACCTACCATTTGAGATTATGTGTGATGCTAGTTATTTTGCAGTGGCTGTTGTCTTGGGGCAACGTAAGACCAAACATTTTCAGCCTATATACTATGCGAGCAAGACTATGACCGATGCTCAAGCTCATTACACTACTATGGAGAAAGAATTATTAGTCGTGGTGTATGCTTTCGAGAAATTTCGGTCCTATTTAGTCTTGTCAAAAATCATAGTATATACGGACCACTCGACTCTCAAATATCTTCTTGGTAAGCAAGATGCTAAACCGATATTGCTCTGGTGGATTCTCCTACTCCAAGAATTTGATGTCAGTATTCGTAATAAAAATAAGCGGAGAATCTCGCGGCCAACCACTTGTCGAGATTAGAAAATCCTCATCAAGGTGATCTCGAGAAGAAGGAAATTAATGAAACATTTCCCCGCGAGACCATCGGAATGATATCTTTTCATGGTGATTCTAGTACCCCAGACATTGCAAATTACCATGCGGGGAATTTTGTAGTGAAAGGGATGTCGTCTCTACAAAAGAAAAATTCTTTAAGGATGTGAAGCATTATTTTTGGGACGACCCCTACTTGTTTAGAATTTGTGCGGATCAAGTGATTCGACTATGTGTTTACGGCCAAGAATCCGTTGATATCCTCACGGCTTGCCATAATGGACCCACCGAGGGACATCATGGTGTGAACTACACCGCTAAAAAAGTCTTTGATTCCGGTTTCTATTAACCGATAATTTATTGCGATGCCCATGACATGGTGAAGTCATGTGACTCATGTCAACGTCAAGGCAAAATCTTGCAAAAGGACGAAATGCCCCAAAATGCAATTTAAGTTTGCGAGATCTTTGACGTATGGGGCATCGACTTCCCGTTCCTGTCTTCTCGAGGGAACAAGTACATTCTCGTGGCCGTTGACTACATTTCTAAATGGGTTGAAGCGAAAGCGCTCCCCACTAATGATGCTCGAGTTATCGTAAAA
Organism: Tanacetum coccineum; assembly: GCA_026074375.1. NCBI lineage: Eukaryota > Viridiplantae > Streptophyta > Magnoliopsida > Asterales > Asteraceae > Tanacetum > Tanacetum coccineum. The sequence goes on along the minus strand of BQNB010004338.1, from coordinate 68,948 downwards.
ATTTTGATATCTCTCTTCGCCCGATTTGGAACTCCTCGTGCTATAATTAGTGATCGTGGTACTTACTTTTGCAATGACCAATTCGCAAAGGTCATGTTTAAGTATGGAGTTACTCACCATCTTTCTACCGCATATCATCCACAAACTAGTGGACAAGTGGAGGTTTCAAATCGTGCTTTGAAATGTATCTTGGAAAGGACTGTAGGCGAAAATCGAGCTTCATGGTCCGATAAATTAGATGATGCTTTATGGGCCTTCCGTATCGCATTCAATACACCCATCGAGTGCACTCCTTATAAGCTTGTGTACGGAAAGGCTTATCATCTTCCTATCAAGCTTGAACACAAGCCCTATTGGGCCTTGAAGCATTGCAATTTTGATCTCAAGACCGCGGGTGATCACCGTAAAGTTCAAATGAATGAATTAAATGAACTCCGGGATCAAGCCTACGAGAACTCTTTAATCTACAAAGAGAAAACGAAGAAGATTCATGACTCCAAGATTAAGAACCGTGTTTTCAACGTTGGTGATCGAGTTCTTCTCTTCAATTCTCGATTAAAGATCTTCTCGGGCAAGCTCAAAACCCGTTGGACTGGACCGTTCATTGTTACTTAAGTTTTCCCTTATGGTACCGTCGAGTTATCTTAGACCGACGGACCAAACTTCAAGGTGAACGGTCATAGACTCAAACATTATTTTTGAGGGGACATACCACCCATGGTTGTTCCGAATCTCCAAACCTTCCCTACGGACCACTAAATTCAGGGTCGAGTCAGGCTCGTGACTCGGTTAACAAAAACAAGCGCTTTTGGGAGGCAAACTGTGTTTCTATCTTCTTTTTCTATTTTCTAATAAGTGTGACGAGAAGAGGCTCGCCTCTTCCTTTCTCGTGTTTCGTGGCTTGTGTTTTATGTTCTGGATTGCCACGGATTATGAAGACTCTCGTGCTCATGGTTTTGTCCATTGTTCACCCGAGCTTTAATCCTTTGCATGCTTATATATGGGAATCCGATATCCTAGATCTTATTGACTAATGTTTATCTATTAACATAATTAATAAACGGCTTTAGATTTACGTAGAGACCCCTTTATATTAGGATTATGCATTGATTGTAGTATGGGGTGGCAATCCCATATTGAGGACAATGTTTAGTTCTAGTATGGGGGTATCTATCAATTTGATCTTACTTGCATTTGCTTTGTCTTCACGTAACCCCGTTTTGCTATAAAAAATACCAAAAATATGTGATTTTATACCAAAATTAAAAAAAACAAAAATAAAATAAGTGTTTTGACACAAATATTTGACTTTCCGATGGTGAGAACAAGAATAAATTTTGACTTGATCGAGCATGTTGCGCTCTAGCTTGCCCCTTAACCTATATAAATTAAAACTTTTACTAGTTTTTTATACAAGAAGCTTTAAAACGCGAATTCTAGCTTGAAAAAGCCAAGAGTTTGCAAGTTTCCATAATAGACTTTAAATATGCAAAGCTTGATTTTATTAGACTAAGCATTCGCGAATTTCTTTTTAAATATTTTAAATTTGCGAAGAACGAAAAATGATAGAGTTAAATATAAGTAAGATGCTAAGCAAGGATTAGTTGGATATCTTAAAGAGCTCATAGAGGTTAATTGTGGCTTTTTGCTCCCACGAGCTTAATAAACGTTATATAATTATTGAATAAATAAAGTTACTTTGGATTTTCTGATTCTTAGTTTAAATCCCTTCTTAGAGATTCCTTCTGGTAAAATTAATGTACACATCGAGGTTTTGTCAGTGTTGTGGGGAAATAGGTTGCCGATTCCTGACGGCTCGCTACCGTTGTCTCGGTAGTTAAAAGTCCACAGGACTTAAAATTTGGCTATAATAATAAATAATAATAATGTAATAAACTGAAGCCGAAATAAGACCACCACACCTTGTCAGTTAGGACGCCCGATGTTGCAGTCGTTTAAAGGGTGGAGGTAATAAGAATAATAAATCCGAGACTGATAAAAGTTTACTGGACCATGGTCGGCTTGCATACCGATGTGGCAGTTTTGAAAAAGGTCGAGGATCACCTGGTCAAAATAAGACTCCTGGACCATGGTCGGTCCGCATAACGATGTGGCAGTTGTTTAAAGGACCAGGGGATAATAATGTTGCAATAATAATAATAATAAAGCCAAATTTCGACTCCGGGGTTATCTAAATAAAGCCTCCGTCTCTGGACTCGTAGTTGAGTTGTTTCGGATGAAATAAAAAGAATAACCCCTAAATCATGCGAATTTAGACCCTTAATGTAGACATTATTTTCATCATATCGTCTTTTTAGGAAAGGATTTCAAACTAATTATAGTCTAAACCGGGTTTACTTTATATGAATAAGGACATAATTTATTTGTCAACAATAATAATAATAATAAAATCCTTAGAGAATTTAGGAATAAGGGAGCAAAAAGTAGCTATGCGTACACAATTAGCATTTATGAGTAGTGTTAGAATCTTAACTTGTATTTAACAATAATTTCGTTTTTTAAGCTTGGTTTGGGGCGGGTGAAAAATCGAGGACGATGAATTTATCCTTAAGGACACTAATTATAAGTGCTTCTTATTCGTGATCCTAAAAGTTATAATTAAATAATGAAAGTCGAACATGTTGTCACTTGTGAAAAATTAAAAAAAATATATATGTATTTATAGATATAATTCTATATAGATATTTATTTATATATTAATATTTTATATATTCTCCCCGCATTAGTTGTTAAATATTAATATATATATATAAAGAAATGATAAAACGGGACGTTTCAAAACTAGTGATTTCTTAATCATCTTAGATGAACACTTAGCTACTTTTCAAGGTAATTAGTCTAGGGGGTTGAAATTCTCGGGTTTTTTATGTGTGTATTTATGACATTGCGTGAGGATACGACAATATTGTAGTATGGGGGATTTTAATATGTGTTTAATCACATATTAATTTTCTTTATTAAAACGAGCTTAAATGACCAAAAACAAATAGAAAATACATTGTATTTGTCTGTTTTGTTAATTGTGTTGTGCAGGTAACGGATATTCACAAAAGGACAAAAAATATAGCCAAATGGATAAAAACGAGCACGAAATTAGAAGAGCGTGATAAAACAAAGCCGAAGACGTATTCATCTTTAATAGGTCAAGTCAGCCCATTAATACTTAAAATATACAAACAATAGCTTAGTATATAGTCCAAAATCCAAATCCAATTTATATCTAGTCCAAAACGGCCCAAGTAATAAACTAAGCCTAATTCCAAAGCTTGGATCCAAGTCAAACATTAAAAACGCACCCTAAGTTACTATTTACCTTTCTTCTTTGTTTTTGCAATTGCAACAAGTAAACAGGGTTAATTCCACTCTTCACACGTCCTATCCTTTCTAGAAGGTCTACGTGGCTGCGTGTTACATCATACCCTGACACCTTGGCGACCCTAAGGTGTCCCATTGGTTGAAAGGACATGGAGAATGATCTAAGGGCTCAAAAGGACGAATTGAAGTTTGTTATCAATCAAGGGTGTGGATTGGAAGTTGAATGTCGCTCCTCTTCTCCTAGAAGCTTCTCTCCTCAGCTATAATTACCCTAAGGAATTCACACAGTGGGGGATGGAGTTTTTAGTGTAGTTTATAGCTTAAATTTCTAGCTTATTTTATTTTGCTTATTGTAACTTCATTTTAATATCTTGTAAACCTTTTATCATTAATAAAAGTTCAATTTCCCTTTTAAATTTCGTGTTGAGTTAATGCTTTACTTTTATGCAATTTCGTTTAAAATGTGTTTAGAAATTACTTAATAAGCTAAATAAGCTCTTGTCACCTTATAAAGCTAATACTTATTCAGTTAAGCTTTCTTATAGCTCAACTGAATAAGCTTTTCACTTAAAATTACCTCAAAAGTTATCAAAAGCTTAATGTGGATGATAAGCCAGACATGGAAGGGCTTATAGGTCTTTACCAACTTATGTAAGTAAGCTGGAGCTTGTAGAATAAGCTCTTAAGAGAAGTTTAAGTCCTTGTTTTGAGCAAAGGACAAGGTATGTTTACTTTTTCCATTTCCGCTTAATTTCTGTTTCAGCTTATTAATCTGCTTAATATGTGCTTATTTTTGCTTTAATGTGCTTATTCAATCTTATAATAGCTTATTATGTCTAGATTATAGTTTAGATTTAGTTTGTTTTGAGTTTTAAATAAAATCTGTCTAATTTTAGTTTAATCTGCTTATTAGCTCAGCTTAGTATTAGTGCTTATATCTATTAGATTTTTGCTTATTTGTTCTTAATAATCATAATACTTAATCTGTTTTCAACATTTGAGGCATTTTAAGATCTATTTTAGCTTAAAATTAATTTCTCAAGTTTTAAAGGGGTGTTTGGGTTAAGTAGTTTTAATATAGGAAATTGTGTTCATGCTGTTTTTAGGGATCAAATAGGTTTTCACAAGCTGTTATTAAGTCTAAATACTAGTTTTTATAAGCTTAAAATTAGTTTTGTTAAGTTTTGTAGTATGTTTCATAAAAAGTTTAAGTCTGCTAGTCCAAAAGATTTTCAAACTGCTTATTAGTTTGATTTATAAAAAGTATGTTTAAGGTGTAGTTTTTGTGTTCATAATCTGGTCTCATTTGAATCATATTACATCTGTTTTGAGTCATAAGTCTTAGGGATAGCCTGTTAAATATTTTGAATTAAAAATCAGTCAAATTCTTGGTTTATTCTTAAAAGTTAGACATTGCAGATTAAATTGTGGTTAGAATCTAGCTAGACTTTGATTAATTTTGATTAAATTTAGCTTATTGTAGTTTGTTTTCAATATGTTTCTAGTTTTTAGTGAGTCAAAAATAGTTTTTGAGTCTTAAAGTTAAGCTGCAAGTAGTCATTTTACTCAAAGAAATCCAAAAACAAGTAGTAGTAATCTGTCCTTTTCACTTTGTCTTTTTTAGCTTATTTCCTAAACTGATTTGCTTAATTCCAGCTTATTAGTGTTATTTGAGTCTAGTCCTTTATCTGTTTTCAGTTTTCAGCTTATTTCTAGTGCTTATTAGTCCTAATTCTAAGCTGCAAATTTTGGTCAAAATCCTTTAAAAACCTTTTTGAGTCAATTGTCTTATTGCACTTAAATGATTTTCAGCTTATTGTTTTTGCTTATTTCTTATCCTTAATGCTTAGGTTTAGGTCTCTTTATAGCTTATTAGGTTCTAGTTTAGCTTTTTGATCTTATAAGTGCTTATTGAGTCCATTAGTCTTAGCTAAATAACAACAAGACTTAACTAAGTTTGTAAGCTAGCTGTCACTTTAAACTGTTCTTATCTAGCTTATTAATAAGCTCTAGTTTTAAGTCCTTTGTTAAAATTGCTTATTCTTGCCTTATTTTAGCTTTTTAAAAAGAAAATAAAAAAAATGTTTTGCAAAAAGGGACAGTCATAGGACTTGAACCTGTGACCTCCCCTTCAACACACACACGCTCTACCATCTGCCCTTGGGAATTTTTCAGTAATATGGTTGTATCTTTATTTACTTAAACTGTTTTTAGTATTTAGCTTATTTTGCTTATTGAATTTTAGTAGCATATTGGTAAGAGCTTTTTGAGTCATTTTTCTTTGTAAACCTCATAAATAGGATCTAGAATTTATATAAATTTTCTCAAATTTTTAAGATTAAGTTTAGTATTTTTAATTTAATTTTTAGTCTTATTTAGTTTTAAAAATAGTTATAATTAGTTTAAAATTTTATAAAAAATATTTTTTGTTATTAAAAATTAGTTTAATACATTTTAGTTTAATAAATTTGCATTTTGAGTTTTAAGAGTTTTATTTTATTATTTTTAGTTACTTTTAGTTATTAATTAGTTTTTAATTGTTTTAAATGTCGATAGAATTTTAAATTGCCTTTATTCCTTGTTTTGCGTCCCTTTATGTGATTTTCCTTTGCAGTTTATTAGATTTAGATCCAAAAATCTTAAAATTTCGATTATTCAAGCACCACGATCACGAACCGAAAACTAGATTTTCTATTTTCATACGTTTCGTTGGGAAAAAGGACTCAGGGACGATTTTGAACTGTTATCTTTTTCTAAGCGGTAATTTTCTCATTCAATTTCCTTTCCGAAAAATATTACTTTATTAGTGACTTAGCTTTATTACTCTTCCCTCAAGAGTAGTTTGCTATTTGTGGTTATATTTAGATATATATATATATTTATATATTTTTATATATATATATATATATATATATATATATATATATATATATTAATCGAGGAATCACCTCTCCCTCATTCATCTCCTCTTCATCTTCATCATCCGATGACAATGAAGCACCATCTTTTCTCTAGTTCTATGATGAACTATCCGACAATGAGGATCTAACCAAAGCCCAACGAGAGAAGAGAGGAATGTTTAAATGCTTAAACCGCTACGTTGACACCATCACCAAGCACTTAAAGAAACAAAAATGATCATGCTTGTGTTAAGCTTATGTGTTCTTGTGGTATGTGGCAATTTGCATCTTTGGTTATGAATTCTATATTAGGAAGTTGGTAAATTTGAAACTTTAATTTATGTATGTTAAAACTACGTACTCACTCTATTATGCTATGCTTTATGAACATTCTATCATGTTAATGATAATTGGTAGGAGATAATGATGTTTGCATGATAATTTATTTTGAGTTTTGGCTGCAAAATGCAGTTCTGGCCATTTTTGTGGGAGCATGCAACCAATGGATCCACCATATGGTAGATCCGTGCGTAGTTACTGTGGATCCGTGAGTCACCAGGCCATGCGCCAAAATTCGAATTTTATTGATTTTTAACCTTTTTGTACTTTATCTTATAACCATGCTATATGATACTATGTGGGATTTTAAACTTTAGGATATAACATGTTCTCCATATAATCCAAGGACAATTATGCAATCTACTTTACCACTTTCACCTTATAATCATCACCCTCAAACACTATTTTCTTCTCACCTTCTTCACATTTCTCACATACAACCTTACTAGTTATCACCATGACTAGTTTAATGAAAACAAATTCACCAAACTTCAAAAGAAAAACCACAAGAAAAAGTCAAGTATCCAAATTATGTCAATCTCTCATCCTCAAGTGAGGAATACCCAAATGAAAGAACTCCTTCACCACCTCCCAAAAAGAAATCCCTCTCACCACCACAAGCTCCATCAAAATCTATCTCTAGCAAGAGTACACACTACACCTCATCATCCTCACCAAGTAAGTCTCCGACACCAACTCATGTTGCACCTCCACCTAAACTTCGTTTTTTCATAAAACAAGAACCTCAAGAACTTCCTCTACTAGAAATGTCACCTAATAACCCCCATGCATCAACGATGGACAATTGGCTATCGGGCCCCCCTAATCCATCTCCACCACCACATGTATCACGACCATCTCTCAGTTTTTCAAATCTACCACCCGGATTTGAACCACTATCATTAACCCAACCATTGTTTGTCAACATTAACAACAATACACCTCACCTCTACAACAATGCACCTCCACTTGGAAACATTCACCATCCACCAAATCTTGAAAATCAAGATTTTCCTAATCCTCCAAACATCTTGGACTTTGTTCATCCAAATGACACGCGTCACCTCCACAACATGTTTTTCTAATGTTGTAGCACCACTAGACATGAGATCCAAATGCTCCAAAACCGTGTCAACTACATGTCCTCATACATTCGACAGTCACATCGGCTCTTTATCAAACCTACCTTACTTCCCACATTAGCCGCATGAAAAATCACACCTCAACCCTTCGGATTATATGGGAGACAAGATTATATTCCAATATTTATGACTTTTAGTTCTTTTCTTTTCTTTTCTAGTTTAAATTTATTATCTTATGGGCTTTAATGCCAAAGTTTATGTTTTATCCCTTATAATGAATTTAACATTATTTTCTTTTGTTGTGTTGATGATGGATGTTTATTGCTTAAATGTATATGTGTGCATATGTAGTTGTCATATATATATATATATATTTGCTTGTCTACTAACTTTGTTTTGTAGCACGCATCTTTTTTTTTTTTTGGGGTTTTTGGGTGTGGGTGTTTTGGGGGGGGGGGGGGTGTGTTGGGGGGGGGGGTTTTGGGTGGTTGTTGTTGGTTTGTTGGTTGGTGTTTTTTTGTTGTTTTGGTGTGTGTGGTGAATTGTAGGGGGGTGGGGAGGTGGGGGGTGGGGGTTTGGTGGTGAGTGAGGTTGATTTTGGGGGGTGAAGGTGTGTTGGTTAGGTGGAGGTTGGGTGGTGTGGGGTTGGAGGTTTGTGTGGGGATGTGTTGGGGATGTGTGTTGTTTGTGTTGGGAGGGAGTAGTTAGGGGTGGGGTGATAAATATGTATAGGAGGGGAAAATTTGTGGGAATTTAAAATTGTATATGTTGTGTGTACCTCATTTGTTTAATCTGCATCGTAACATAGTGAATTAGATTTCTCAAACAAGACTGCAAGGAACGAATCTACAAAACTTTTTTGATGTGTTTGACAAAAAGGGAGAGAAGATATTATAAACTCATCCACTAAATACTTATTTAGTAACTTTTAAATAAGCATGAATTTATATTTTGTCATCATCAAAAAGAGAGAGATTGTTAATATAAATATTCGCTAAAAATGATATTTATATTTAATGATCTTTATATTTTGATAATAACAAATATAATGTCATACTACGTAAAAGTTTACGTAAACAAGTTAATTAGTCAAAAGTTTACTTGATGACGACAAATCACTTAAGGGATGAATATGGCATTATTAAACATAGTTAATGATCAAAGAAAAATATTATCATTTGTATAAACCTTTTCTAATCAAATGATTTAAGTTAACACATGATTAATTATAAGCTAGTTATATTAATCATGTAAGACAAAATAAGATTAACCATAAGTGGAAACAGTATTTCTAAATCTTTCCAAATCATCTCAAATCTATAAGATCTTTCCTTATTAGTGATAAGAAATATTTTGTTCTAGAAGAATCTAACAAACAAGTTTATTAAGTACAAAACAATATTTTTTTATAGATTTGGGGTTAATCATAAAATGACAAATGTTGTCCCAGCTCCCCCAACGGATCCATCAAATACACTAGACGGTGGATCCGTAGGTCGCATCATACAGCTGTCTGGGACAACATTTGAATTTCATTTTAAACAACTCTTATCAAATATTTTTACACACATCTTTTATCTTTTGTATATTCTTTGATCATTATACTTGTTACATAATCCATTACAAGTGATCAACTCATTCCACTCTTTAGTGAAGAACACTTACGAAGACGTCAGTTTGATCTTTCTTATCTTTACTTGTTCATATTTCGTAGATTACTTATTTACTTATTGCATCGCTATCATATACACTTGTGTATATCTCTTAAGTTCACATAAGTTGACAATCTAAGTTTTATTATAAAACGGTAAAAACTATTCAACTCCCCCTCCTAGTTTCTACAAATTAAATCAAGCAACTCTCCACTAACTCTTCAACTAATATAACCCTTAACCTTTGGATAATAACTTCTTAGTAACATCAAGTCTAAACTCCAAATCTTTACATCTTGGTCTTTTTGACTTTATTTTTACACGGCATACATTAAGGAGACAAGCAAAAGCATGCTTGATTAATCACTTCATACCTTCACATCCAACATGTTTCTTACAAGAGCTACCTAGTGATTTGTTAATCTCCATCCCATCCTTATCCTCCAAACCGTCCACCCTTATACCTCCCTAACCTATGGTTTTGTTGAAGTGGTTTACTAGTTACTCACTCTATAAATAGGACCTTAATACAAGCCTTATACACACACTCTTATTCACTTACAAAAATCAAACCCATTTCTCTTTGTTTCTCTCGAAAACTCATGACAAGAATAAGGGTACCAAGAAGTTTCATAGTTTTTATTTCTACAACAACACAAGTATAATAGGTTAATTAAGGGTTGATTCTAAGGTGTATCAAGTTGGTTTTCAAGATTAAGGGTTTTGTTTTGGAAGCAAGGGTTATACACATTAAGTTAGGGTTTTCATAGGATTAGTGTGTTCATCATCTCCATTTTCACTCAAGGTTATCATAAAAACCTTATACTTTCATTCTAATTATTTCATTCATATATATACATATTTATTATCTTGTTAAATCACCATCTAGTTATTATTTTATACAGTTTATAAAATAAAACAAGTTTATACATAATCAAGAAAATACATATTCATGGTGAAAAGGTGTTTAAAATATGTTAGAATGCAAGAACATATTTTATTTGGTATATTACAAGTATTGGATAATTTATATAATTAATAGTTGGGTTAATTATTACAAAGTTTATTTATATACTTTATAAATAAATAATTACTTTGGAAATTTTATTTGGACATATTGGACATAAATTAAAGGACTTAAAATATACTAAAGATGTGGTATTAGTGAGTGTAGATGACTTATAATAATTAAATCTTAGTAAATTTTATAAAAACAATCTTTATAACTTATTTATTTGGACAGTTTGTATTTTCTAGATCAGCACGATAATCAATGCAATTTATAAACTTATGATTTATATAGTATATTTCAAGACGATTTCGAATATATACGAAACTTAAAAAACAGAGCTATAACGAATGAGAAATGAATTTGACGAGATTTCGGTAATTAAATTTATATAAAAGTGTTTTAATATAAAACAAATTATATTTACTGTTTTTGCTTAGATTTTTATATAGTTTATAAACATATTTATTATGATAGATCATCCTGATACGATTTCGTACATTTAAAGAACTCGAAAAACGAATTTAAAACGAGAAAGTTATGAATTTTTAAAGATATCAAAACTATATATTATTTTCACAGCTTTTATAAAGCTATCAAAAACTGCGAAAAACTGTGAACTTTAAAATCGGTGTTTTTGAGGACTTTTGGGTCCGATTCAGCCAAAGGAAAAAACTACGAACTTGTTCGGAATGACATTTTACTAAATATATCAAGTTTTCAGAGGTTAGAAGTGTATAGACATTTAACTAGAAATTATAAAAGCTAGTTAACTTTTATAAATTATTTTTTGCACTTTTTATAAAAACATCCAAAGTTGTTAGAAACTTAAAACAATGTTTAAGAGTGTTTTCCGGTTCGTTTGGGCTATAAAAACTTTAAGAAATAAAGTTGTATTACTTATATAATAATTTTACATGTTTTTAACTTTATAAATATTATTTTACAAAATAATTAAATTATTTATATAATATCATTATAAAAATGATAAAAATATTAAATTAAGTATTATTAACAAATAATCAATTATTGGACAAAGATAATATTTTTACGGATACATATACTTGGACATTAATAACAAATGTAACTTAGACATTGTTTCAACTTTTATAAATCAAAACAAAAACTATTAGGTGGTGATATAACTCTATAATATATATTGTTGTATTTATTTCAAATACACTATATTCATACGACCTATAACTTAATTAGGTTGCATACAAATCACATGTGACGTTTCACTTATTTGATTTCCTAGAGTCAATACATTTAACTTGAGGTGAGTTTATAGCCCCGCTTTCACTTGTTTTACAATACTTTACAAATCTCGAGGGAGAACACATGCTCATTACAACTTGTTTACTTACTTGTTTACATACTCATTCTCATACGCATTTACAAACTCGATTACATATTCGTTTTCATAACTCGTTTACATACTTGTTTACAAACTTGGTTAGAAGACTCATTTACATACTCGTTTTCATACTCATTTACATATCTTGTGGAGGGATACATTGCTCATTTTACAAAAGGACGCAAGTACAACACATTTCATTGTTTACAATAATTACGTTGCGTGCCTAAGTAACGATAACCCACACTGCTCATTATCATGAACTGTTAATTACATTCTGTAAGCGCGAGTGTTATAAATAGATCTATTTGGGATTAACATCCCCGTTCGGGTGAGTAGCTCTTACTAGTTCAACAGATTGAACTAATAGACGTATACCATGTCGGATTTGGGATGTTACGGGTTGACATCTACACGGAGCATTCATTGGCATTAAATTGCATACATACATGTCGTAGCGTTAGTTTCATAAGATTAGTGCAGTCGTAATTACATTTTGTGATATTGTATGTGTTACAGTGTCATACACTTGAAATCTTGTGATCCACGCCACTTTTATTGAACGACACTGATTGTTAAACACTTTTTATGATATTGTAGTGAAACAGTAGTCACTAAACATTTACAGGATACTGTAGTGAAGCAGTAGATAATATACTTATTTGATTTCTACATTTACATTTACATAAACCTATGAACTCACCAACTTTATGTTGACACTTTTAAGCATGTTTTTCTCAGGTGAAATAGATGCTTGGCTTACTTGATGTGCATTGGAGTATAAACTTACAAGATTACATTCATGGATTTCTAGATACAATCAAATCATCAAATCTTGTTGTATTATTTCATTCTTTTCATTGTGATGTAAACTTTGGGAGAAATGTTACAACAATTTAGATTTCAAGAAAATCAACGAGATTACTTTTCAAATGACGCATTTAGAGGTCGTTCTCTCATATCTTGTGCTATGGTATTATGAAGTAACGCTCCCGGACATATTTCCGCTGCTATCCATTTTGGGGGTGTTACACCATCGGACTTGTTTTGTTTCTTGTACAAGCCTATGGTAACTTAATAAATCATATCTGAGCAATTGAGTGTGATTTCTTTTTACCCTCTATTACATCACATACGAGTGTTTGAGTGAATTATACTTTTCTTTATTCGTGAGGTGCTTAATCATGTTGTTGCATCTTGAGGATCATTGGGTATTGTCAAACATCTCTGTTTTCATATACTAAAAATCCAAAAATATTTTTCATAATTCTATTTTTGTTTTGTAAAGCTTATTTCTATCCTTATTTTGCTTGAGGACAAGCAAACCCTTAAGTGTGGGGGAATGGGTGTTTGCACCTTGTGCGCTTATTTATAATAAAACCAACAATAATTTTGATATTTTTAAAAATTTTAAATTTTTTAAAATTTTCTCGTATTTTGTCACCTAGGACCTTGTTTCTAAATTTCTTTTTTAGATTTGCTTGAGAGCAAGCAAAGTTTAAGTGTGGGGGGATTTGGTAACTCACATTTTATAAATATTTCTATATGCGTTATCTATGCTTATATATATATTTATTTGTTAATTTTATGAACTTTCAATACTTAATAGACTATATATGATATTGTAGGTTCATGTGACGTGTCATGGAAGAAAACGGAAGAATACACGAAGATATGAAGCTTAAACGAAGAAATAACTCAAGTTAAAGATCTCCCGACACATGTCTACTGTTTTGGCCATAACTCGGTCATACAAACTCAGATTAAGTTGATTCAAGCGGCCACGAAAAGAGAATTCAATTATCTACAATTTAGAAAAACACCCATGAGCTGGGAATACCTGAAGTATGCCGCATAAAATGGAGTTGTGGAACGCAAGCACAGGCACCTGCTCGAGACTGCACGAGCCCTCAGATTTGAAGCCAACTTGCCAAAAAGGTTTTGGGGTGAATGCGTTATGACGGCTGCAAATATAATCAACAGTCTCCCGTCAAAGACTATTGACAACAAAACTCCTTTTGAGATTCTTTATGAACAAAAGCCTAAGTATGAACATATGAAAGTTTTTGGGTGCCTTGCCTTCTTTCAGAACACCGACATAAAGGGAGACAAGTTCGAATGGAGGGGGAAACCTAGTGTGTTTTTGGGCTACCTACCAGGGACAAAGGGGTACAAAATATATGATATGGTTCATAACAAAATAGTGGTGTCAAAGGAAGTAAGATTTGTCAAAAATAATTTTCCCTATCGGAACTTGGACCCCATTGATAGACAAGAAAATAAAAAACTCTTTGATTTCCCACCTTGGTATTATGAGGAAATTGATGAAACCACACCAAAGCAAACTGGTGGTCCCAACCTACACGATTTAGATAACAACATTCAGTTTGACAATGAGAATGAGGCCCTAGATAATGAGCCTGAGACACTAGCAAACTAGCGGCCCCAACTCACCAAACTGAGAACTCCATACAAGATGAAGTGGGCAATGTTGTGCCGCAATTAGCCAGACCACAAAGTGTCAGAACTCAGCCAAAAAGATTGAACGATTGCATTGTCAACCTTCCTCCATCCATTGATCATGCTTTACCTTCTTCCAATCAACAATCCTCGACGGTACATCCCCTATCCAACTTTTTTTCTTATGAAAAATTTTCAGATTCACACAAAGCCTTTTTAGCGGCCATCACTGATGCAATGCAAAGGGAGATAAAGGCACTTGAAGAAAATGACACTTGGACTATAGAAGATTTGCCGGATGGAAAAAGAGCTATAGACTCAAAATGGGTCTATAAGATAAAGTATAAACCAAATGGTGAAATAGAAAGGTACAAGGCTAGGCTAGTGGCGAAGGGATTCACGCAAAGGGAAGGCGTTGACTATCATGACACGTTTGCACCGGTGGCTAAGTTGGTCATAGTTAGAAGTCTACTCGATATTGCCGTTAAGAAAGAGTGGATTACTCACCAACTCGATGTGAATAATGCATTCTTGCATGGGGACTTACACGAAGAAGTTTATATGAAAATCCCATAGGGTTATGATAAAAGGGGAGGAACGAAAGTGTGTCGGTTAAGAAAGTCGCTATACGGTTTGAAGCAAGATTCGAGAAACTGGTACCAAAAATTTACATCAGTTTTGCTCGAACTTAGGTTCAAACAATCTTTTGCTGATCACTCACTTTTTACTTACAAAAGAGGGAAGGTGTTTGTTGGTGCTCTCATTTACATCGATGATGTTATCATAGTGGGAAATAACCAAGAGAAAATACAAGAGACAAAAACCCATCTTGATAGGAGGTTTAGCATTAAAGACCTTGGCTCCCTTAAATACTTTCTCGGAATCGAGGCTGCACGAACGAAAGATGGGTTAGTGCTTAGCCAACGTAAATATACTCTAGACGTTTTGGAGGATAGCGGGATGGTAGGGTGTAAACCGAGCTCGTTCCCAATAGAACAAAATCTAAAACTCAAAGTTGATGGTGAAGATGTTTGTGTGGATGCCAACATGTATAGACAGTTAGTAGGGAGATTGCTCTATCTCCAAGCCACGAGACCGGATATCACGTACCCGGTAAACGTCCTAAGCGAATTTATGTCCGACCCTCGCCAAATCCATTTGTATGTCGTCATGCGGGTACTTCGGTATTTAAAGGCGACACCGGGACAAGGCGTTTTCTTCCCTAAAGACGGAGAAACAAATTTGGTAACGTATTGTGACGCCGACTAGTTAGGGTACCCCTTCATAAGAAGATCATGAATAGAATATATTCTACTCTTAGTTGGAGCTCCAGTTTCATAGAAATCCAAGAAACAATCTGTTGTTTCTCGGTCCTCAGCCGAAGCTGAATACCGGGCCATGGCAACCACCACTAGTGAGATTTTATGGATGCGCTGGCTCCTAAAGGGTCTCAAAGCTGAACAAAGTGGACCTACACCACTTTATTGCGACAACCAAGTGGCACGACACATCGCGAATAACCCGGTTTTTCATGAGTAAACAAAGCATGTCGAGATGGACTGTTACTTCGTTAAAGAACGGGTCGAATCTCAAGAAATAAAACCTCTCTGCATCAGCACAAAGATGCAAATAGCCGACCTCCTCACCAAAGCTTTGGGATCCCGACAACTTGAACCTTTACTCGACAAGATGGGCATGCGAAATCTACACGCTCCATCTTGAGGGGGAGTATTGGATTGCATAGTTATCTCCTTATGATTTTCCTCTCCATCACGTAATCTATTCCTAGCCTTAATAGGTTTCCATATTGATGTAAACAATCTGCCTATTTATTTTTCCTTTTCTATTGTATCGATTGAACAACTTTCATAATAAAAAAAATAGGAAACCTTTGAACCAAAATTCTATAATTTTATTATTTAATTATTTAAGATACTCAAATAATCATTTTTGTATCATTATAGTAACAGATTATAAATATATAAACTTTTTAAAAGAAATACAAACGTTTAAGTACACATAAAAATGTAATTTGCTTTTTTTTTACGATTGAGCCTTACATGTTACAACTGAAAGGTGCTTTTACAAAATAAGGGCCCGTTTGGTATGAAGTGGGTTTAGGATTAAAATTTGAATTTGAATTTGGATTAGAATTTGGATTAGAATTTGGATTTAATGTAAGAGAAAGAAAATAATATAACTAATTGATAAAGAATATTTTTTTACATTAATATAAATTATTAAAAATTTGGTTTTATTAATTTATAATATAAAGAAAGGACAAATTAAAAAGAAAAGTACTAAATTGGGCCCACATTTTCATAAAACCAGGCTATACACCTTGGATTTGACACGGTGACTTTTTTTGGCCATAAATACCAAATCCTAAAGTGAAGCTAGCAAACAAACAATGATTTTCACTTTTAAAACTTAAAACCCAATCTACACCTCCCAACCAAACGGTCCTTAAAAGTTGGGCCTGTTTATAGATAGTTGCTCCCGTATATTTTAGCCATTTAGGGTTTTATGTGTCACAAACTCAAAATGACATTGTACTCTATACTAAGGAGCATTTTATGGGATGCTTATTTTTTTTGGGCTTCCTGAGGCCTGCTTTCTTTGCTTGAGTGATTTAGCGGCTATAGTATATTCGTGTTCATTTTGGATAGTTCTTGATTTAGCGGCTATAGTTCTTAATTTCACCGCTTCTTCATCAGCGCCTCACCTCCTACAGACTTATCATAAAGAAAAAATTGAATCATAAATAAGCAAATTCTAACTTATCTTGTATTTTTTTCTTTAGTCTTTCATTGTGGTTTTATAAGATTCAATTTCTCTTTTGATTTTAGGGGAAAAGTTTAATCTTAATCATAGTTTTTTATTCTTTAGCGGTTTCCTCTTGATTTCCAGGTTACTCGCGAACTGTGTGATTCATTTTCTCCACCCATTGGCTCATCAAAACTGGTACCAGCATTATGGTGAGTATTCAACTAACTCTTATTTAGGGTTTATTGATGTTATTGTGGGTAAAGGTTGTGTTGTAATAGTGGTATTTGTTTCGTCGTATATAGCTGGGTTTACGGCTTATTTGGGTTTGGGCTTATGTTTCATAAGCTCAGTTTTTGTAGCTTATTTTTATACTATTTTGTTAAATTATGTGTATCTCTTATATAGCCACATCGACTTTGACAATGCTTACCAGAGAGGTATAGACACATTGAGTAGAGAAATTTATGGAATCCATATGATAGAACTTATATATTTGTGACCTTATTTAACAATTCTATAGGCATCTACTAATGTATTGCATTATTTAAGTTGCCAAGTAGGAATGGGTTTTAGTTTCACATATAAACATTGTGATTTTTATTTGTATTAGTGTTGTATCACCGATTCATTAAAAAATGAAAAATGATGCAGGCTCACAAGTATACATGATGTATATGAGTATATCTTATGATGGGAGTCAATGAGGTTTATTTTCCAGATAGTACAAGCGGAGAAGAGGCATCGTGTTTCACAATCTAATTGGAAATGTACTTGTTGTTTTGAAGAATGTATGTCCGTCAGCAAAGATAACACATGTATCTTTTGCGTTTGCGAAACATTATTTTCTGATCATGTGAGATTTTGAAACGCGAGCGGATCTTGAGACTGATCTTTTCCACTAAACAAAAAAAGTTCGGCTACAAACAAAAAAATGTGTGTGGGCCGGTTTAACCCGTGGTGGGGTCTTATGAGACAGTATCTTTATCAATTGAAAATGATGTTAACTTGCATATATTATGAATGAATACACAAGCTAGTGTACAAGCTCAAGTTAGGAGACGAATTGAAGAAATAAAAGTTATCTCAGTAGCAGTGAAGTAAGACCATCTCTTTCTTTATGCTAAATATCATATTAGGCCGTCTTCAGTTAATAAAGTTGCGACTAATTTTTTTATTGTTGTAGATCGTTGACGGATCAGTTGGATGGTGATGATTATAAGCATAAGAAGTATCAATAAACGGTGGTGTTACATATCATGGTAATATTATAATTAGCTATAAGTCATTCATATTGTTGTGTTGCGGTTTTTGATTGCGATGGAATTGGGAGCATAAATACTTCAATCTTGATGGCGCATATATCACAAGATACAAGCAAATACATAAATAACAAGAATCTAATCCAAGTCATGATAACTTATATCTTTTGGACTAAAGAAGTTGGCTTTCTTTGAGACTGCCTGGGATTGCTTATACATACTCTGCATTTTACCAACATGTGTTAACTTTTGAATAAGGAGTTAAACATTTCTAATCCAGAGCACCTAATTTCACACAGATAATCAGATAGAGAATCACAAAAACTCTGATCAAATTGTACATTCACTATGTCTGCATTTTGATAAGCAATCCCAAACACCTTTAACTTTTACATCCTGCTTCATACTTTCTATTGCAGACTCATTATTTACAGCAAGTAGGTAACCGAGCAGGTTATGAAGAAGGATGTGGCTGATAGAAGCAGATTGAACGGGAAGGTCATTTGGGTTTTGTGAACGGGTAGGTGGATTTTGTGGTTGTCCTTCTGCTAAAAATTCAACGTATTCACACTTTTTCGGTAACTATTATCAGGTTATTTACATGTTCCCTTAACTAAATTTGTATCAGCTTTGGTCAAGTATTCGTAAGTTTTTTACATTGGAAATTCAGTAGGATATGTGCATTAAAATGTAGATACACATTTTTCAGAAACACATTTGAACTTGCTCATCTCTTCAAAGATATGATGGTAACTCTTCAATTTTTATATATTTCTCTACAAACAAAACATGTGATGCTTATTCATCAACTCTGTAAAAATAAAAGAATCAATTATATGTTCCTTTATGCGTTGCAGAAAATGTTAGCCCCCGCCGTAACGCGCGGGTCACTTTCTAACTCGTTTGAAAACTCATACTCACAGCCACACTCAAAAAATCATATGCTCTTCTTCTTTACCTCATCGTGATTCATTCACTACAAAATAAAACCGAAGGTAAAAAACCCTTCAGTCCAGCAACAAGAAAACAAAAAGCAAAACCGAGGGCAAATATGTAACATCGACAAGGATGGATTAGGGTGTTTTGCAGCAGCAAGTCCATAGCTGCTTTTACAAAACCGCGTTTGGGACCATCAAAACGCAAATATTCGGTTCACAGATTTTGTTTCCCAAATACTAAAAATGATTATCTACGATTGGGAAATGTAATTGACGACGTATAACTGGTATGACATACCTTTAGGCTTAGGTCGCACCATTACATTTGGGCCCCGACCTAACCAAATAAATAATAAGCATGACGAGCCGGAACTAAGCCCAGAACTACATTGGCAACGGCCCGGAAGCAACAAGACGAACGTGGATTGGTCACAGACTGCTTCCGTAGGCCATCCATGGACCAACTAACGTCAACGGAAGGTAATCAGCGTCTATAGTCACGATAACTGCGGACCCTTGCCCGACAAGGCCCCACTTCGGCCACTACAATTATAGGCGAAATACCAGGAAACCCTAATACTAGACTCCCCTATAAAAGGGATCCTATGACACCCCAAAAGGTATAATTTTCTCACTCCTCCTAATACACACACACATTCTTCTGACAACATGATTTCTCACTCTCACGTCGGAGTCTAATCGTGGGGTCTGTCCTCACGGTAAGGCTAACGGTTTACATTCATTTGTGTAGGAAGTCATCTCGATCAATTTGTTTAGTACAAGATCTAACCCAAGGAGAGCTTGAAGGTCCAGCCCAATAAGCGATGTAAGCCCATCTCATACCCCGTCACATATTTTGTACTAACAAGTTGTCGCCATCTGTGGGACCCAGTACCCAACTGCATTTCCTAAAATACTCACCATGAGTGGACCATCGAAGCTCAATCTCAGCCCACCTACATCCGTCGTGCAAAACACATTGGGAAAAGGGAATGAGCAAATCTTGAAAAACCCGAATAGGCCCGCGTCCGACGCAGCCCTTCAGGAGTACTGTGACAAACATTATCATCAGTTGTTACCAATAATAGCTGAAAAAGTTCACTAAGAAAAGGTGCAGCAGGAAAAGCTGAAGGAAGTGAATGCCCGTCTTAAGTTTGAAGGATGCTCAAGAAGAAACTCGAAGGTGCAAGAGGTGTCACAACACTCCAAGTCCAGGACACCAAATGTAAGAGGGGAGCACCGAAGAGGACGAAGGTCCGGACACTCCCGAAGCGTGTCCAGAAGCCCTGAACATACTAGCTTTTTTTCCAGGATAAGACGTGATATGTCAGAGTCTCCAAGGCTCAGGCCGAGAGGAAAAGGAAGAAGAGACGAAGGAGTATTCAATAGGATGGGAGATAAATGAAGTAGTGTATCCGCAAACTCAGAGAGCCAATACCAGAGTTACCGCCCAGAAAGAACATAATCTATTCTCAGAAAACGTCACCATGAAAGAACTTGTTCACAGAGGACATAAATGCTCCCTGAAAGTGAAGATAGCGGAGGGGGCACTGGAAGTTAAAATCAAAAAAGCAAAGGTTAAGCATCGAAGATGATGACATATCACAACTATGGGTGTGTGAGGAAATAGATCCCTTCACGTCCCGCATCTGCTACTTTGACCTTCCAAAAAAGACCCATATGCCAAATAACATCAAAACATATGACAGAAGTGATGATCCAAAAGATCATTTGAAAATCTTTCAAGCAGCTGCAAAGGTGGAACGTTGGGCAATGCTGACATGGTGCCACATGTTCAATTCTACACTCATTGGGTGCGCTAGGGTATGGTTTGACGACATACCTCTGGACTTCATAAACAGCTATGATGATTTAAAAAAAGGCATTCCTAGTGAACTTCCTTCAACAAAAGAAGCGTATCAAGGATCCGGTAGAAATCCACCACATCAAGCAGAGAGAAGGGGAATCCACAGAAGGTTTCGTGCAAAGATTTAAAGCTAAGAGTAGGCATGTTAAGGGAGCCCCAGAATGCATGAGAATCTCCGAATTCATGCACAAAATCACCAATCCCGAGCTTATTAAGCGTCTGCACGACAACATCCCAAAGTCAGTGGATGAAATGATGAGGGTAACCACATAGTTCCTCAGGAGAGAGGTGGCAGCTTTCAACCAAGCACGGAAGAAAATACTTCCGGTATGGAAGCAACAGGAAGCAAGGAGAAAACAAAATTTTAACAGAAGGGGAGATTTTAGGAATCAGCAGAGATCAGAGCGAAGACATGACAAGTTCACACTCCTTACAAAATCCCCAAAAGAAATTTTTGCTCTAGACAAAGGGAAATTCAAAACTCCACTACCAATGACAACTCTCATAGAAAAAAGAAACAGAAATAAGTTATCTGAATTCCAAAAGGAAGTAGGGCATAACACTGATGAGTGCATGCATCTGAAAAGACAAATAGAAGAATTAATCAAGGCTGGAAAGTTATCACATGTAATCAAAACTTCCAGGAAGGACAAAGCCATAGCAATCCTAATGGTCCAGCCATGGCAAAGGGTGGCCAGGCAAAGGATCACACAAAGCTTCTCCCTTGATCCAGAAATTTTGTTCCCGCCGCTAGGAAATGAAGACGGAATGAAAGGCCCCATGATCATTAAAGTAGAAATAGGAGGCCACTTCATACATCGAATCTATGTGGATGGAGGGTCGGTCTTAGAAATACTATACAAACATTACTTTAGCAGACTCCGTCCGGAGGTGAAAAGCCAAATGGTTCCGGCCACAGTACCCCTCGTTGGTTTCAGTGGAGAAATCATATGGCCAATAGAGAAAATATCACTACTAGTGAAGATAGGCGATGAGGAGAATTTCACCTCTACATGGATGAACTTTATGGTGGTAAGGTCGCCATCGCCATATAACGTTGGAAGACCAAGAGTAAGGAGAATTCAAGCAGTTCCTTCAACAGCTCACAGAATGTTAAAATTCCCAGTTCCAGGAGGAAGACTTACTCTATGGAGCAGCAGGATATACCCACTAGAATGCACGATGGTCTCCGGACCAGAAGCACAGCCTTTCAACGTCATTCGAGCTGCAGAAGAAAGAATCAAAGTGACAATTCATCCGGAACACCCAAAGCAGACAATTGCAATATGCTCCACCCTAACAGAGGATGGACGGTAGTCACTGTGCGAATTACTTAGACACAGCCTAGACATATTTGCATGGAAACTTGAGGACATTATGGGGGTTCCACGACACTTAGCAGAGCATCGCCTGAATGTCCGAGAAGGATGCTCTCCGGTTTGATAAAAGAAAAGAAGCCAAGCACTAGAAAGGAATAAAGCAATACAAGAAGAAGTAGGAAAACTTATGGATGCTAGCATAATGAATGAAGTCTATTACCACAGCTGGTTGTCAAATCCGGTGATGGTAAAAAAGCACGATAAAAGTTGGCGAATGTGTGTGGATTTTAAGGACCTAAATAAGGCATGTCCCAAAGACTGTTATTTGCTACCAGAAATATACTTGAAGGTGGAATACCTCTGCGGATACCCCTTCAAGTGCTTTCTAGATGCATAAAAAGGATACCACCAGATAAAAATGGCCAAAGAGGATGAAGAGAAAACAACATTCATCACAAGCCAAGGGATATTCTGCTACTCCAAAATGCCCTTCGGCTTGAAGAATGCTGGAGCGACTTATTAGCGTCTGGTAGACAAAGCATTCCAAAAGCAAATTGGCAAAAATTTGGAGGTATATGTGGACGACTTGGTGATCAAAAGTTGCACAGAGCATGAAATAATAAGAGACGTTGAGGAGACATTCAAAACCCTAAGGGAAATAAACATGAAGCTAAAACCAAAGAAATGCACCTTTGGAATAGAGGAAGGCATGTTCTTGGGATACAAAGTGAATACTAAGGGGATAAAGGTATGTCCGAATAAGGTGGAAGCTGTCTTAAGCCTGCCATCCCCAAAATGTCTAAAAGATGTACAAAAGCTAAATTGAAAGTTAGCAAGCCTAAACAGATTCCTTTCTAAATCAGCAGAAAAGTCACTGCCATTCTTTAAAACTTCAAAGAAGTGCATAAAGAAAAGTGATTTCTAATGGACTACGGAAGCCGAGGCTGCATTCAAAGAAATGAAAAAACTAATCGTAGAGCTCCCAACACTAACCACACCTAGGGAAAAGGAGGAACTAATTGTGTACCTTGCGGCTGTATGAGAAGCCGTGAGTGCAGTATTAATGACTGAAAGGGGAGCAAAGCAAATGCCAGTTTACTTTGTTAGCCGCGCCTTACAGGGTCCAGAGATAAATTACACACCAATTGAAAAGTTGGTACTAGCTTTAGTACATGCAAGCAAACGGCTAAAAAGATACTTCCAGGCACACCCAATCATTGTCACCACTAACCAGCCAATCAAGCAGGTGTTGTCAAGACTAGAAGTCGCAGAAAGACTGCAAAAATAGAGTATTGAGCTAGGTCAATATGACATACAGTACAGACCAAGAACATCAGTCAAGGGAAAAATCTTGGCAGATTTCATAGTGGAACGTCCAGAAGATGACCCCTAGACACGCCCATGGAAGCGGAGGATGAACTTTTGGACTCGTAAACACTGTTCACGGACGGGTCATCTTGCGTAGATGGTTCCGGAGCTGGCTTGATACTTACAAATCCAGAAGGATCAAAATTCACTTACGCGTTGAGATTCAGGTTCGATGCAACCAATAACGAAGCTGAGTATGAAGCTTTAATAGCCGGTCTCAGGATCGCGAAACAAATGGGTATAAAAAACCTTCAAGCAAATTTGGATTCAAGACTAGTGGCTAATCAAGTCAACGGATCCTACATAGCAAAAGAGTTAGGCATGATACAATATCTAGAGAAATTCAAAACACTCGCCATCAACTTTAAGAAGTTTTCAATTAAACAGGTACCTAGAAGTGAAAACAAGAAGGCTAACGCACTAAGCAAAATAGCGTTTACCAGCTTCGCTCACCTAACAAAAGTGCTTGTGGAAGAGCTTAAAGAGAAGTCCATAAATGAAGAAGAAGTGTTAGTAATTGTGGAGGAAGAAAGAGATACATGGATGACCCCAATCTCTAATTACCTCATGGAAGAAACACTCCCTACGGAAAAGGAAAAGGCAAGGGTCGTACGATGAAAGTCAAGACGGTACGCTGTAATTAACAAAGTCCTATACAAGAAATCATATCCTGGATCGTGGTTACGATGCGTTGGGCCACTACGATGCATGCTGGGACAAGATTTGTGGTAGCAAAGGCCATACGGACGGGGTACTATTGGCCAACAATGTATGCGGATGCAAGAAAGTTGATAAGGGAATGTCAAGATTCCCAGGTTTACCGCCCCATGCCAAGAAACCCACAACAAAAATTAACTCTCACCATGTCCCCATGTCCATTCTACAAATAGGGAATTGACATAACTGGACCTTTCCCGGAGGGACATGGCAAGGTCAAGTCCCTAATAGTAGCAATTGACTATTTTACAAAGTGGATCGAAGCAAAACCTGTCGCTACAATAATGGGTAATCAGATCAAAAAGTTCATATGGGATAATATAGTCTGCAAATTCGGCCTACCAGGAGAAATAATATCTGATAACGGAAAGAAATTCAGAGACAACCCATTTAAAGATTGGTGTAAAAAGCTATGCATCCACCAGCGCTTTGCCTCCTTCAAGCATCCACAAGCCAATGGCTTAGTAGAAAGAGCAAACAAAAGCTTAGGAGAAGGAATAAAGGCGCGTCTGGATGAAAGAAGCAAGGATTAGATTGTGGAAACCCCACATGTCTTATGGGCACACCGCACCATGATTAAGTCAAGCAACAGGGACACACCATTCTCGCTCACATACGGAACGGAAGCAGTTATTCCAGCGGAAATTGGTATGCCTACCTTGAGGACAACGAAAATAGACATGGTGCAGAATGATGAAGCCTTGGAAATCAATCTTGATCTTTTAGAGGAAAGAAAGGAGCAAGAAGCAATCTGCAAAGCAAGAAACAAGGCAAAGATGGAAAAATATTACAAGTCTAAAGTCCACAACACGAGTTTCAAACCTGGAGACCTCGTGTACCGGAACAATGATGCCAGCCATGCAAAAGATAGCGGGAAACTTAGCCCTAAGTGGGTAGGACCGTACAAAGTAACGGAAGAACTAGGCAACGGAGCATACAAGCTCAGGGACCGCAATGGGAAGCTTCTTCCACGAACTTAGAATGTTCACAACCTCAAGAAATGTTACGTGCATGAAATGTAAGCACCCTTCCCACGCAAATTTTGCAGCGGAAGGGGCAGTATTTGAATTTATTTTTCTATCATGTAATGTCTTTTATTTAATTAAATGAAATGTGAAGCTTAGCTACCTTCACAAAATTATTTCAAAATTTATCTTTTCTTTTACTTTGCAAAGTTATGTGTATAATATATGATTGGTAAGATGCGCACGCAAAGGGGCACGACCCCATGAATACAAGTTATTATTCTGCGTAATACAAGGATGAGCAGCCTAACAATTAACTCATGTACATAAGAGGTTTGCAAGCCTAGTACCGGGAGAATAACCTACTAATATTCAACTAAGACTATCACTGCAAACGTATAACAACAATATTAAAGGATAGCAAAACAAAAATATTAACAAGACAAAAATCGTTAAGTATTATACAAGGGTCAGACAAGAGTACAATTTCTTAAGTACAAACAACCGCTATAAAAGAGTCACATGCGACCGCGGTGCAAAGGTGGGATTACAACAAAAAACGATACAAGCTCAACCGGCTGTGGTATGCTTCGGCGTAGTCTCCAACTCCTCCTTCTTAAACACAATCTTTAGAGGAGAGGGAACTTTAGTAGGCTGCTCCACACCAAAACCTTATTAATCAACCACTGATATTGAAGGGATGGAGCTACTCTGAATAAAAGTGGTGGATAAAGCAGTGGTCGTAGTCATTTCCAGAACCCTGGATGTACTTGCTTCACCAGTCAAGTTCTCAGCAGACAAAGGCTCAATCAAAGGGACCATAACATCAGAAAGGGATAGGCGATGAGCCACAACATCTCCTCAGATCCTTTGAACATGGGCATGAATAATATCCAGAGAAAGTAACAAAGAAGTCTCCCCAATAACCACTTGATCCTTCAGACAATGAATAGGAAGCATAAGTTGCTCGAGAGAGGGTTGCAATTGGTTAGCTTCTGAGGATTCGGCCGCAGGACCTTCTAGACGAAGTAGATCCATAAGATAATACATGCTTGCATCTTTGTGGGAGGCCAGCTCAGCAAGAAGAGGGGGGGAAATCCATGGCACGGAGGGCATTCACAGCAGCAACATAATTGGCCTCCGTGGCAGGGTAATAAGCAGCAACTTCAGCAAGGCCTCGTTCGGCTTTCCCATGATCTATACCGGCCGCTAGCCCATCCTGCATGCCCTTGTAAATAGCACGGCCGATGGCTCCTCCTACAGCAACCAGATACTCCGGAGATTGGAGGCATTTCATAACCACAAGTCTAAGGCCGCGGATGAGGATCTACCTTCATCCAGCAATAGTAGTCAAAAAACGAGGATAAAATTCCTTATCAAGATGAAAGGCCATTCCAATAAGGTCGGCATCAATACCTACCACTTTATCACTAAGCATTTTGACCTGTTCATCTTGCACCACCTCAATCTGTTCCTTAAAAAATTTATAACCCATTACTTCATCGCAGAGCCCAGAACATGTATCCTCGAGTATAGATACTTGATCAATAAGTTTGTCTTTCTCAGATTCAAGAGAGGAAGCCTTGATACTCAACTCTTCACAAGACAGCTGCAAGCTTGACAAATCCTGAGTTAGTTTAGCAATATAAGTACGCAAGCTGGGTATCTTTGGGAACAGTTGCGGACTCCAGAACCGTGACCCGTCCCTCAAGAGCTGCATTCTGCTCCTTCAAACCATCTAACTCGTTGGATCGAGCGGCCTTTGTGGCCTCAACAGTGGCAATTTGACCACGGAGATGAATTGCCTCTGCGGCTTCAGCCTCTTTCAAAGACAGCTGCGCCTTTAAACAAGTTATCTCCGCATCTCTCTCCTTCAACCAGTCAGCCTGCATAGCACATTTCCCCTCGAACTTTTTCCTACCTCTAAGCTCATGCTCCAACCGTAGCCTAACCTCAGAGCTAAGGCATGTTTGGCGTGCCGCCCCAACATTAAATTCAATGAATAATTGTTCATAGTCCATGCTGCGGAGCTGAGAAAAAAGAGTAGGAGGAGCCAAGTGGTCAATAATACCATGACAGATATTAGGCTCATCAAGAGCAGAATCATTGGTAACATTCCATTTAGGAATGTATGTCTGGTGAAGAGTCTTTGAGTCCACATCTTGCGACACAAAAAACGAAGAAAAGCTCTGTACCGGCAGGATGAGAAGGACCTGCAACATCTTGGTTGGCCTCGCTTGTAGAGGCGAAATCCCTAAAAATACTGCGAAGAACTGGCTTAATGCTTGCCTTAGGCGCCGTAGAAGAAGTGGCATCAGCAATAACAGTAGTGGCAACAGCCGCAGTTAGTACAGGAGGATGTGGCGTGTATGACCTGTCAATAGAAGTAACTTCAACATCTGCAGAATTGGTACTAGAATGGTGAGAAGAGTCCGAGAGAACTACAAACCTCTCCGCTGCAAGCTGTGTTTGCAGATTGGGCCCGTAATAGAATCAGCATGCCAACCATCCTCACGCTCCGGTGTGGGGGTCACAGAAGAAGTGACAAAGGGTACAATAGCCGCAACAGTAATACCAACCTCTACATTCAAGGTACTCTGTTCAAACAACTCTTGAATTTTAGTAAGTGACTTTCCACCAGTGTTGGCACCAACATCACCAAAAGTGTCGTGGTCCTCCCTTAGTTTCTTTGGAGGATGATTAGAACCACTGGCACCTTTAGCCCTCCTCCTTTTCTTCTGGACCTTGGGTTTCTCAACAACAGTAGCCAGAATAACATAATCTATGCGAATAACACCAGCATCAACGGGAATTTCTTGATTACCAGCAAGATTCCCCTCAATTAGATTATTTTCAGCATCATGAGCATCATCATTTTGGTTTCCAACATCCGAAACAACCTCATTCTAGTTTCTTTGATTGACACCAACGAGCGAAACAACACGACCCCTGGCTAATTCAAGCAGCGGAACCTCTCGCTCTCTAACCTCCCTTTCCCCTATCCGCACCTTGGTGCGATCCGTATGGTGGATGAAGGCAAAGAAGATCCATCTCTGCATAAGATAAAAACAAGTCAGATACGGTAACAAGAGAACAAATCAAAGGACGCAAACAAAGAACACCCACCCTTATCGTCATCAGCCCAGAAGGTCGGGTAACAGTTTTCATCCAAATCGTAATACCGACTTATGCTGACAAAGCATAAGAAGGGTTTCAGAAACCTTTTGAACGGAGAAGGATTATCAGCAAGGTAATTACACACGTCCGCATTAAATTCAATGGGCGTGGGATAGGGATCCTTCCTCAATGTTTTATTATAATGCCACAGAACAACAAGGGGGAAAACGAAGGCGTCAACCAAGAAGAAATGGTCATTCCAGTGTTTTAGCGAATCTAAAGGTCTGGTATAACAAACTGGGCCAGTGTCAGAGCGTTTACTAAAGGACATCCAACCTTTATTTTTAGAATTAATATAAAATCTACGGAAATTCCCTACGATTGAAACAAAACTATGAACACGGCATAGGATCTCGAAGTGAGAGATCTTAGCGGCCGCAATAACAGACAACTGCGACAGATTAATTTGGAAATACTCAAGCACATCTACAAGAAACTGAGAAAGTGGGATCCGGTAATTAGCAAAATCGAAAAACCTAGTACAAACACCGATTTTACCGTTGGGACTATTACGAATCCTACTCTTACGGCCAGGTAATTCAGGGTGAACAGTGTCAGGAATACGATACTTCTCACACAATGCATCTAAGGTCGGTTGGGTTAGGATGGATTTAATATCATCAATAGAACTCCTGCTCGGAAAGAAGAATCAAAGCCTAACCTGGTAGTCTAAAAATCTTCAAGTAGCAACTGAAGTGAAAAGTGAATAAAAGCTCGAAATCTTTTAACAATGGCGATAATGGTGGAGAAGAAGAAAAAGAGAACAGTGAAAACCAAAGGGGTATTTATACCCTTGGTATATTTAATTCAGACCTTCGTAAGATGCGCACAGGTGTCCCCCACTAACTAAATGAAGGGCGAGGATTAAAGGTAGACAAAATGTGATGACAGAAGTTAACTGTCATCAGGTCTTGTTAGTCAGAATACAAAAGGTTAGGGTGGATACACATTACCCAAACCCTACCTAACCAGTTAAGGAAACGTTGCGGAGAAGCTAACAGTCGCGGAAGAAGGAAGACATGCGGTACTAAAAGAACAAAGTCTAGCAATATTCACTACACGCAGCGCAACGCCGCACACAGTAAAAATACTAGACTGGGGGGGACTTAACGACGTATAACGGGTACGGCAGGCCTTTGGGCCTGGGCCGCACCATTACATTTGGGCTCCGGCCCAACCAAATAAATAATAAGCATGGAGGGCCAGAACTAAGCCCAAAACTACACTGACAACGGCCCAGATGCAACAAGACGGACGTGGATTGGTCACATACCACTTCCGTAGGCCATCCACGGACCAACTAACGTCCGCGGAAGGTAATTAGCGTCCGTAGTCACGATAACCGCGGACCCTTGCCCGACAAGGGCCCCACTCCGGCCACTACAGTTGTAGGCGAAATACTAGGAAACCCTAGTATTAGACTCCCCTATAAAAGGGATCCTCTGACACACCAATAGGTACAATTTTCTCACTCTTCCCTATATACACACGTACTTCTAACAACATGATTTCTTACTTTCACGCCGGAGTCTAATCGTGGGGTCCGTCCCACGGTAAGGCTAACGGCTTACTTTCATTTGTGCAGAAAATTATCTCGATCACTTTGTTTAGTACAAGATCTAACCCAATGAGAGCTTGAAGGTCCAGCCCAATAAGCGATCTAAGCCCATCTCATACCCCGTCACATATTTTGTACTAACAGCAATAAACAGATATTTAATTGCAAAACGCAACCCCAAACACCTCCTTAGTTTATGATTTTTTTGGGGTAACCATGGTTTCTGACCATACGGCCGACTAATCCAGGGAGTTTGAACCCACCGTCACACAGTCTCAAACTAGGTAAAGCCTTTTCTCTTTTCAGAAGGTTGACGTGGCAACCTCAAAGTTATTTGCACATAACAAGAATTGAACTTGAAACCTCACATATTTTATAATGATAGTCACAACTTCTTTTGCCATTAGGCCATCCGTAGTTTCCTTAGTTTATGATTTGTTTATGGCTAAAGTCTATGGACCCACCCAGTCAAGACTTGTCAGTTGTCACTGATAAACATTCTCGATCAAACACAAACTCACGATCTCACTTTACATAGCTTGACTTAAATCCTCAACCATTTGAAACGTCACAATCTCAAAGATATCATCGTTCTAGAAGCCTGTTAACTAAGAAAAAAGGGAACAAATGAAAGAAAAGGAAAATTGAGTCAGGAGATCGAGGGGTTTAAGACGAGAACGAATACTCAACAAAGTATTACTACTCCTAAACATGATAACAATTATATATTGTCAGGTAAGTTATAGTTAAAGAGTAAAACAGGAATTAAACGGATAGAACTTCAGTTCCGGAACAAACAACGGGCAACACTTCTTTAGCATAAATACTCTTTGAACCAAAAAGGATTTCACACACAAAACATAAACGTAATATACAAAGTAAAACTGACGGAAACAAATACGACATCAAAGTTATTTAGCTTAAGTGCCTCATGAATCACACGAAGTTGATGCACACACTGCGAAAGGCATTCAAGTGTGTTTATGCCGAACAAAAATCCTATACGTATTTAGTGAGTAATAAGAACGTGTTGTATGGTCGTAGTCGAAAGAAAATGAAACAAATAGCGAAAAACTTAAAGAAAAGTAGTTGAACAAGAAACTAACCAAATGCTTCTTTAAACATAAATAGTGTATGAATCAAAATTTCCTTCAACAACATAATCTCTTATTTTAGAGAAAACATGAGAACGAATATGCTTTCTAACAAAAACGTGCTAGCATATTCGATAATATATAATTTAAGTTTGGTTATGCTCGTACTATCAACGAGTGTAAGCTTTACTACAAACCTCATCCATCGCGATTCACCAAAATCTCCATTTTATGATCCTTCTCTCACCCATTCGCAACGAGTGCTTGCAACCATAAATCGCTCTTATAATCGTGCCATGTTTTTTAGCTCCATGCTTTCTGGCGAGAGTAATATATTTCCAAACCCTCAGTTGGCTAATTATCTTATGAACATATCGATTGGCACTCCACCTCAGGAATTCATAGGCGTTGTTGACACAGGGAGTGACATAATTTGGACACAGTGTGAACCTTGTACATATTGTTACGACCAAAAGGCTACTATTTATAGTCCTAAGGTCTCGTCAACTTATAACACAACTATGTGTAATTCAACTACATGCACGTTGGTTCCAATAAGATCTTGCGTCGAGTCAGACAACACTTGTTTGTATATTGTTGTCTATGGAGATTTGTCGTATAGTTCTGGCGAGATAGCAACTGAAACAGTTACGATGGGATCAACTACTCATGACATCTCATTCTCTTTTAATAATGTAGTGTTCGGTTGCGGGCATAGAAATGCTGGCATGTTTACTGACGATCAAACGGGCATAATTGGCCTTGGACGAGGGCCGTTTTCACTAATTACACAAATGGGGTCTTCGATTAATGGGAAGTTTTCATATTGTCTAGTACAAATGTTTCCACACATAGGAAGAGCAAGTAAAATGTACTTTGGCGATGCTAGTACTATTTCTGGAGATGGGGTCGTTTCAACCCCGTTATTTTCAGGAAACCCTGAAACCTTTTACCATCTGAATTTTGAAGGCATAACCGTTGGAAGCCACCGTGTTGATTTCTACACTACAAAGCCTACTTCTGTCGAAGGTAACATAATCATCGACTCAGGAACATCGTTGACACTACTTCCTCAAGACTTCTACAATCGCTTAACGCTAGAAATAAGACGTTCAATGAGGGATATCCAGCCCATTGCACCCGACCTACAAAATAACCTAAGTTTGTGTTACGATTCATCAGAAGTATTGAATCTCCCAGTAATGGTGGCACATTTTAATGGCGCAAATTTAGAGCTGGATCCAACGAACACGTTTGTTCCAGTGAGTAATGGTTCACTTTGCTTGGCCTTTGCTCCCGTAGAAGGAGTTGTCATCTTCGGAAATCTGGCACAAATGAATTTCTTAGTAGGATATGATCTTTACAAGAAGAGAGTTTCATTTAAACGTACAGACTGTATGAAATTATAATCTTTATTTGACCCAAATAAATTTATTGTGATTCTAGACAATTTCATTTCAACTAAATGTAATGCTATGAAGTTTCGAATCTTATACTTTTTTCTTCTTGTAAATTCGGTTAAAAAGTGTGTTTTCTGGTTATTTTAAACCAAGTGATCGACTACGGATTCTAAGTCTCTCGTAAACAGTGTTCCGGTTTTTCTTGTTAAGTTTTTTTAGTGCAAGATGAACACTTTTTATTAATTAACAAGAATATCACAAACAAATACATTCCAAAGATCAGACAATTCCTGAACTTCTTGGTTACAATTCTGAATCTATGCTTGTCACTAAAACAAGACCTATCCCATATCCAACTATATCAGACAACAAAGACTTATAACAAGCCTAATCTCACTTCTCTCTGCTATTTCCCAACAAATGAACAGAGAAGGCAGTCAATACAACTGTCCCTTAAGGGTTCACCTAAATGCACCAAAATACCATAACCTCACAGCTACATTTCCATAATTCAAATCAGTATTCACCATTCAACTCTCCCACAATGGCAAACACTGCATAAGAGAGGGCATCATTGTAAAGGTTATAGCACCCATTCACAATACAATAAGGGCTCTTTCAACCTAGTTACATTTTCTGCAAGGGTTACCAAAACCAACAAGTAGCCCATACTTATTGATTAAGTAACAGCAAGCAGGCATCACTAGGCCAGAAACACTGACCCTACAGTATACCCAACCAGTCCTCCTTTGCAAAGTAATATTAGACACTGAAGAAAACTTCATATCCAATCATCACTCTGCACACCAGGCCAATTTCCCTTCACAATATTGGACACCTACCTTATAGTACATCTCCCTGTGCAAAAGACCAAGAATGACCCAAATAGGACCCAGACCCTCCCTATGCCAATCTGAATTACCTAATTGGATCACAAGGACTTTTACCGAGGCAAACTCTAAGTTACAAGGTTCCAATCATTGTAGTGACCTCCCAAACAATCTGTTACTTGTTTAATGAT
The DNA here is from genome assembly GCA_026074375.1 of Tanacetum coccineum. NCBI lineage: Eukaryota > Viridiplantae > Streptophyta > Magnoliopsida > Asterales > Asteraceae > Tanacetum > Tanacetum coccineum. Next base: position 35,361 of record BQNB010004338.1, on the reverse strand, counting down.
AACATATTTCAACCAACATCTAATTCCAAACACCCCTTCACAGTTTCAACCAAGAATTCAGTTCACTAGATTCCTTTGAATACACATCTTCACATTCCAAATCTCTTGAACTTTCCTTACGGCCACTATATCTTTAACTCTCAGGCTCAGAATTCTCAATCTTACAACTTTATACAGCACCTTATACAGATCTTCACTACTTATTTCTTCATCTCTGAAAATCCTATTATTTCTTTCTTGCCATATGAGATAGACACTAGCAGCAATGCATAATCTTCTGATAATGCTGTTGATGGAGTTCCCATTGTAACTTCTAGCAAAAGCAGACATATTAGTCCTCCAATCAACATCAATCATCTTAAGCAATTTATTCCATAGTACTTTAGAGTATTCACACTCAAAAAAAAGATGGCCATGAGAATCTGAATCCTGCTTACATAATGGGCAGCACATAACATCATAAGATCCCCACTTCTTAATCTTATCTTGGGTAGTTAGTTTATTCAGCACTGCCAACCATAGGATGAATGCATGTTTAGGAATGTTTTGAGAAAACCACATCACTTTCCACCATTCAACTTCCTCCTCAATAGGAAGGAGGTCTTTGTAGGTTTGAGTAACTGTAAATCTGCATAATTTCCCATCTCCTCTTTTCCACATGATTTTATCTTTTGACTGCATATCAAGTTTGACATTCTGCACATTCAACAATATAGGAAATTTATTAGTCCCCCCAGTTGGCCACATCCAATTCCTATTCTCAGAAAATCTTTGATAGTTATGCTTGCATTTAACCTTGCATCATACATGTCCCTATATTTGATGAACTGATCCAATGTTCCAATGTTACTCCGGTTATCAAACCAAACTAAAGTATTACCCCCATCACCCAATTTTGATATGATAAAACTTCTCACCTCATGTATTTGATTGAGAATGTTTCTTCATCCCCAACTATCATTCTTATCCTCTTCCATTTCCCAAAAATTCCTTCCTTTTAGTTTCTCTGTATGGATCCACTTGACCCATAGAGATTCCTTATCAGTAAAAATATTCCACAAATGCTTCACTATCATTTCTTTATTCCACACTCCTAAATCCTTCAAACCCAGACCACCTAACTGTTTGGATTTGCAGACACTCTTCCATGCAACTTTGGCTTTTCCTCTAGAACCATCACTCTGATTCCATAAGAAATTCTTTAGAAGCTTATTAATATCCTTAATCACCCCAACAGGTAAAAGAAAGACAGAAGCCCAATATACATGTATAGATTCCACTACAAAAGCCACCAACAGCAATCTGCCTGCATATGATAAACATTTGTTCTTCTAGTTTGATATTCTGCTTTCCACCTTATCAATTTTAAGCTTTTGCATTCCTTTAATCTGATTCTTTTCTAAGTTAGAGGCACACCTAGATATTTGATAGGCCGCTTCTCAACCTTAAAAGGAAAAATATCAAGAATATCCTCCTGCTCCTCTTCATTTAAGCATCCAAATATAATAGTACTCTTATTATAATTTTGGATAAGACCAGCAACTTTTTCAAATTCCTCTATAGACTGCTTCAGAACACTCACAGAGTCTTTATCAGCATGGCAAAAAATTAGTAAGTCATCAGCAAAGCAAACAGTTGTGATCTTAAGCTTTTTACAACCAAAATGATATTGGAATTTATGATTTTGATCCACCTTCCTTCTGATAATTAGAGTAAGTATTTCCATGACAAGAGTGAAAAGATATGGAGACATAGGATCACATTGTCTAAGGCCTCTACCCCCTTTGAAATATCTACAACTTTGACCATTAACACATACAAAAAAAGATGTAGTAGAAACACATTTCATAATCCAGCTCACCATTTTAGTATGAAAACCAAAGCTGTTAGCCTTAATTATATTAAGTCAAACAAGAATGTTATCGGGTCTTAGAAAGTCAAAGTCCACCTTCAAAGCAACTCTTTTAGGACCCATCTTTCTGTCATACCCTTTAAAAAGCTCATGAACAAGCAAAATATTATCCTGTATATGCCTGTTTGGAATAAAAGCACTCTGGTTCTTGCTAACCAGCTTATCCAAACACCTCTTAATTTTGTCAGTGAGGATTTTACTTATGCATTTATAGATGACATTGCAAAAGGCAATAGGTCTGAAATCAGACACTTTCATAGGTGTTAGAATCTTAGGAACCAAAGCAATAAGAGTTGAGTTGATCTTCCTTAGAATCTTTCCAGTATCAAAAAATTCTTTGACAGCCAAACATACATCCTTCCCTACTATACTCCAGGACTTTTTAAAGAAAGAAGCATCAGGGCCTGGAGCCTTGTTGTCATCTATTTGGAACATGGCATGCTTCACTTCTTCATCAGTAATACCCTGATCATGAAATCAGCCTCCTCACCATTAAGTCTATGCTGAAATAAGGACTCTATGTCACTAATTTGATCCACTGGCTTACTTTCCCCCAAGAACTTTTGAAAATAGATAACAAATTAAGTAGCAACATCATCACCTTCAAATCTATTACCATTCTCATCCCACACTATATCAATTCTATTTCTTTGCTGTCTACTTTTTATATATTTATGGAAAATGCATTATTCATGTCCCCCACACTTAACCATTTGACTTAAGCTTTTTGATATAATATCTGCTCTTTATCCTTTATGGCCTTAGAGTATTATTTTAACAAACTAGCTTCTTCACTTCTCAAATCATGATTATGATGATTTTTATCAATTTGTTATTGTATATCTTTCACAGCTTCTCTTAATCTTTTAAAATTCTCAAACGTATCTCCATTTTTCCAAGCTAACTTTTTCAAATGCTTTTTCAAACCTCTTAGTTTTTTGACAGTTTTTAACATTCTACACCCTTTTTCCTCCCCTTCCCAAATCTTTGACACCAAAGGCTGAAAAAACCTCTTGTTATTAATGAAACTACAAACTTAAATGGCTTCTTTTAGCTAGCAACACACTTTGGAAGAATAAGAATAGTAGACCATGATAATATCAAAAGGAAAGAAAAGAAGAATAGGCCTTGGCTAAACCTTTTAATGAAGTCTTCATTCCTTGAAAAATCCCTGTCTAACTTCTTAAAATTTCAGTATAGCTCCAACATTTTGCTTTATGCAAATTCTTTGTCCAGTGAAAAACAACCCTGAACTATTAATACCTTCGCTCCTATATGATTTACATACTCTGGAAATCTTACATATCACTATCATGATAGAACCACTAGTAGAAATGTTCACTAGGTTTTAAGGTAACATTGAGGTCCTCCAAATAAAAACCTAGCTCCATTCCTAAATGACCTTCTATATACCCCTAAGTCCTTTTATAATTCTTTTCTCTCAGCACCTCTATTAGAAGCATAGATGAAGGTTCCTTATAGTTTAATATTGTCATTCCTAGTTGTTACCCATAAAGATTCTAGCCTAAAACATACACGATCGAGAGGTCAGGGAGGATAAAAGTGAAATGATGCCATGTTAGATTAAGATGAGAGAAAAGGGAAAGATGTGTGTGTTTCTAGAGAGAGAGAGAAAGGAAAAACACATACACTTGAGATGTTACAAATGTGAGCCTCACCCTCCTATGGAAGTATAGGAGGGGTATATATAAGCGAATGACTTGACAACTTTCTATACTAGATATTATTAGTCCCTATAAGTCATGCCTTACAATATCTAGTGTAATTCCAGATAAGTTGACATATTTTAAGGCTAACAATATTCCCCCAATATGTGGACATACGGAATTACTTACAGCGTTCCTAACAAAGTACATAATAATAAAATGTCTTAAAAAGCACTTCTACAGCTAAAGATGTCTTCCGAGTTCTCCTGGTCTTGAAACTTGTGCTTTAGCTTGGATCTTCTATGTCTTTGCTTGATCTGGAACAATTGTAGTATGCATGCATTGGATTAACTTCCCCCAATCCATAGAGCATGTCTTGAAAAGCTTTCTTTATCGACTCCTTTTTCACAAAGTTTCTGAATCAACTTCCCCCTAAACCAACATCCATATCTTAAGCAGATTCTGAAACTTTGATGTAGTTCGAATGATCTTCTACCATTGACATTTAAAGTGCACAACAGAATTTTGAAGAAGAATCAGTTAACCACACCAACTAATACTGCTTCTATAATGTTTAATGACATTTAGTCTTTGTGAATATTTGTTCGGGGGAACATGCAATAAATTAGCAACACTTTTTCCTCATGCTGACAAGAATGTTATCGGGTCTTAGAAAGTCAAACTAGGTCTTGTATTGTAATAGGCTAGTCGGGTTCAACGGGCTTGGATTGTAATATAATATTGTCCGTGTTTCGGGCTCAAAGCCCAAGTTAAACCAAGCCCGGCCCGTTTAGAAGCCCATACGCCTCACTTAAGGCAAAAGGGTATAAATATCCCTTCACCTCACTTGGTGAAGGGTGTTAGTTGCATTTTCCCATCACTTGTAACTTCCCATTTTTCTCTAATCTAATCTTCTTTTCTTGTTTCTCTCTCTACTTTCTCTCTCTAAGATTTCTTATTTTCTAGCATCTTGGTATAGATTATAGTTGTGTAATGGATTAAACTAGTGGGATAACAAAAGCCCTTAAGAATATCTTCCAAGAACTTCCAATTCACAGTGTCATAGCCCTTTTGGATGTCCACCTTCAAAGCAACTCTTTTAGGATCCATCTTTCTGTTATACCCTTTAAAAAGCTCACGAGCAAGCAAAATATTATCCTGTATATGCCTGTTTGGAATAAAATCACTCTGGTTCTTGCTAACCAGCTTACCCAAACACCTCTTAATTCTGTCAGTGAGGATTTTACTTATGTATTTATAGATGACATTGCAAAAGGCAATAGGTCTGAAATCAGACACTTTCATAGGTGTTAGAATCTTAGGAACCAAAGCAATAAGAGTTGAGTTGATCTTCCTTAGAATCTTTCCAGTATCAAAAAATTCTTTGACAGCCAAACATACATCCTTCCCTACTATACTCCAGGCCTTTTTAAAGAAAGAAGCAGAGTACCCATCAGGGCCTGGAGCCTTGTTGTCATCTATTTGGAACATGGCATGCTTTACTTCTTCATCAGTAATACCCTGATCATGAATTCAGCCTCCTCACCATTAAGTCTATGATGAAATAAGGACTCCATGTCACTAATTTGATCCACTGGCTTACTTTCCCCCAAGAACTTTTGAAAATGGATAACAAATTAAGCAGCAACATCATCACCTTCAAATCTATTACCATTCTCATCTCACACTATATCAATTCTATTTCTTTGTTGTCTACTTTTTATAGATTTATGGAAAATGCATTATTCATGTCCCCCACACTTAACCAATTGACTTAAGCTTTTTGATATAATATCTGCTCCTTATCCTTCATGGCCTTAGAGTATTATTTTAACAAACCAGCTTCTTCACTTCTCAAATCATGATTATGAGGATTTTTATCAATTTGTTATTGTATATCTTTCACAGCTTCTCTTAATCTTTTAACATTCTCAAACACATCTCCATTTTTCCAAGCTAACTTTTTCAAATGCTTTTTCAAACCTCTTAGTTTTTTGACAGTTTTAAACATTCTACACCCTTTTTCCTCCCCTTCCCAAATCTTTGACACCAAAGGCTGAATATCCTCTTTGTCAGTAATGAAACTAGCAAACTTAAATGGCTTCTTTTTAGCTTGCACACACTTTGGAAGAATGAGAATAGTAGGACCATGATGAGATATCATATAAGGTAAGAAAAAAGCATAGGCTTGGCTAAACCTGTTAATGAAGTCTTCATTCCCTATGATCCTGTCTAACTTCTTTAAAATTTCAGTATGAGCTCCAACTTTTGCTTTATGCAGATTCTTTGTCCAGGTGAAAAACAACCCTGAACTATTAATATCTTCCGCTTCTATATGATTTACATACTCTTGGAAATCTTTCATATCACTAGTCATGTTAGAACCACTAGTAGAATGTTCACTTGGTTTTAAGGTAACATTGAGGTCTCTAATTAAAAACCAAGGCTCATTCCTAATGATCCTTCTATATATCCCTAAGTCCTTATATAATTTTTTTCTCTCGGCACCTTTATTAGAAGCATAGATGAAGGTTCCATATAGTTTAATATTGCCATTCTTAGTTGTTACCCATAAAGATTCTAGCCTAAAACATACCCGATCGGGAGGTCAGGGAGGATAAAAGTGAAAGGATGCCATGTTAGATTAAGATGAGAGAAAAGGAAAAGATGTGTGTGTTTCTAGAGAGAGAGAGAAAGGAGAAACACACACTTGAGATGTTACAAATGTGAGCCTCACCCTCCTATGGAAGTTTAGGAGGGGTATATATATAAGCGAATGACTTGACAACTTTCTATACTAGACATTATTAGTCCCTATAAGTCATGCCTTACAATATCTAGTGTAATTCCAGATAAGTCGACATATTTTAAGGCTAACAATATTCCCCCAATATGTGGACATACGAAATTACTTACAACGTTCCTAATAAAGTACATAATAATAAAATGTCTTCCAAAGCACTTCTACAGCTAAAGATGTCTTCCGAGTTCTCCTGGTCTTGAAACTTGTGCTTTAGCTTGGATCTTCTATGTCTTTGCTTGATCTGGAACAATTGTAGTATGCATGCATTGGATTAACTTCCCCTCAATCCATGGAGCATGTCTTGAAAAGCTTTCTTTATCGACTCCTTTTTCACAAAGTTTATGAATCAACTTCCCCCTAAACCAACATCCGTATCTTAAGCAGATTCTGAAACTTTGATGTAGTTCGAATGATCTTCTACCATTAACATTTAAAGTGCACAACATAATTTTGAAGAAGAATCAGTTAACTACACCAACTAATACTGCTTCTATAATGTTTCATGACATTTAGTCTTTGTGAATATCTGTTCGGGGGAACATGCAATAAATTAGCAACACTTTTCTCACGCTTGCAGACTACTTCACACAAACCATGCTAAGCAAAGTAGTATAAAATACTTCCCCCTGGAAGTTGACCTAGTAACATCAAAGTCAACTAATTCCCTGATGTACACATTTCCCCATGATGGTTTCAAACTCTTGGAAGCATCATTGACGTATACGCACATATACTCGAGAAGTTCTTGTCTTAAGCAAACATCTTGAAGAATGACATTGAAGAACTTTGAAAGATTTTACTTAGACTGTAAAGTATCATTTGACGTTCTGTAGCTTCAAATATCTTGTGAGATTTGCTAATTTCATCTCAACCTTATAGTCTCTAACATACTTTACCAACCTCAAATTCATTTGGCTAAAGCTGTGACCACTTGGTGAAGTAAAACCGATATACCAAACTTGAAAATGAAGTAAAATCCCCTAAATTTGTTACTTAATCTTTCACTGTTGTTGATTGAAGAATGGTGCAAGATTAAATCTCTAAGTACTCTATACCCAACATCAAAAGTAATATAAGTACCACACCTCTTGAACATCCACACCTGCATCAGCACTGTGACACTAAGCACTACAATGTAACTCCTTTAAATGATAGCTATAATCCGTGAGTACTACAATGAAACTCCTTACATCAGGTATAACTAGATGAGCCAAGTCTCAATCATAAGGATATTTGTTCAAGCAAGTCATCAATCGATAAAGGAGGTTTAGGGAAAAGGGTAGAAAATAGAAGGAAGTCTCGATGATGGAATAAGTAGACGCCTTCGTAAAACCCACTTCAAACTCAAATAAGGGATACTAGATAAACTTCATGATCAATTGACATTGAAATCCAATTTCTATAGCCGTTTTAACTTTTATTGAATCTTGTTGATCGTTTATACATTAAGTGTGGTGTTTGTTTTGGTGTTATGAAAGGTGTTTGAGTTTGGTTCTTGGTGAAAACAGGATAAAGTAATTTCTATGAAAGTGGTTAAATCGCTTCATGTTTGATGGTTAAATCGCCTTTACTTAATGGTGGCTAAATCGCCTTGGACTAATTCACCTCCTGAAGGATGGACTAATTCACCTTCTGAAGGATGGACTAATTCACCTTGGACTAATTCATCTCCTGGAGGATGGACTAATTCACCTTGGACTAATTCACCTCCTGAAGGATGGCTTAATTCACCTTGGACTAATTCACCTCCTAAAGGATGGTCTAATTCACCTCTTGAAGGATGGACTAATTCACCTTGGACTAATTCACCTCCTGAAGGATGGACTAATTCGCCTCCTGAAGAGTGGACTAATTCGCCTCATAAAGAGTGGACTAATTCGCCTTTAGAAGCACTTGGACTAATTCGCCTTCTACTGTAACTGGACTAATTCTCCTTGGCTATACAAGTGACTAATCCGCCTCTAATTTTTCAAAACACAAAAAGACTCAATTTTTGACGTTTTTACCCAAAACATTTTGTACTTCTTGCTTATCTAAGACAATAAGAACCATAAAAATCCAAACTTAATGATTTTTAACACGAAAATTTTTGAATCAAGATTTTGAGTACAAAAATCATCCGAACCATAAAAACTCAAAAATAAGCTATGAAAATCCATAAGCCACTTGTACAAATAAGCTAGAAACTATAGAAAGGAGAAAGTTTCAAACTTTTTCACAAAATACCACCAACCATTAAAAGCCAAAGCTTTTTGGCTTAAAAATAAGCTACAAAAGTGATTCTTTAAGGCACAAACACCATAAAAAATACAAACCAACAACACAAAACACCCTAGGCTTTGATGCCAATTGTTACCCATAAAGATTCTAGCCTAAAACATACACGATCGGGAGGTCGAGGAGGATAAAAGTGAAAGGATGCCGTGTTAGATTAAGATGAGAGAAAAGGGAAAGATGTGTGTGTTTTTAGAGAGAGAAAGGAGAAACACACACACTTAAGATGTTACAAATGTGAGCCTCACCCTCCTATAGAAGTATAGGAGGGGTATATATAGGCGAATGACTTGACTACTTTCTATACTAGACATTATTAGTCCTTATAAGTCATGCCTTACAATATCTAGTGTAATTCCGGATAAGTCGACATATTTTAAGGCTAACACTAGTTCCCACTGAGATCAACATAGATTTTCTAGCCTATGAATTACAGTCATGTTAATTTCATCTTCATTCCAGCTAACTATTCTACAACCCTTATTTTAATACCTCATATTTGTAACCTAATTCCGTCTACTAAAAATACTATTACAAACTTTGTCAATCCTTTTACCTTTAAGATGAGTTTCAAGAATGGCACAGATCTGTAACTTTTCTTCAATAATAAACTTCCCCACTTCCTTTTGTTTATCAGAGGAACTTAATCCTCTAATGTTCCATGTTTCAAATTTAAAATCCATAATCAAAATGAAAATTTGATCAACACTCCTCCAATACTCCCTCATCCATACCATGAACTTCAGTTCCTTCTATATTCCTAGCAATACCATGAGTTTCTTCAACTACATCATCTTCTTATTCATTACATTTCTTCTCAATGTTATTTTCCTTCCCTTTATCAACAAGCAACTTACTCTTCTACTTATAATAAGCAATCATATCAATACTCCATCCTTTTAGTGCTTCCTCAGAAGGACACATATTTATGTTCAAAAAGTCATCCACAACTTCCATACTTCTCAGTTCCTTGAGTTCATTTTGTTCATTAACATCATATATCTGAAACACAATAAACTTGTTTGCTAATTTCTTCATAGCATCCAAAATATCTTTTTGCACAGACCATTATTTCCTACTCTTCACTGAACTCCCTTCTTCATTACTACTACCATTTGTAGTTTTAACTGGGCTTTATACTAGCTTCTTCTCAAGTGTCTTCTCACTTTCCTTTTCAACTTTACTTTTAGCCTGATACACATGTTTCACTTGATTGCCAAATTTATTTGTGTGTAGGTTGGCTTTGTAGTTTTGTTGTTTCACTTTGTTATCAATTCCAACATTCTTCCTATTTCTAACTTTTGTAAATCCATCATTAGTTTCCTTTGCTACATCATTAACAATTCTGTCATTCTGCTCAACTGTGCTACCCTTCTCACAATTAGCACTATTATCTTGTTAAAAATCGAGAAAAGACTCGATCACTTCCAATATATCATAGAATAGCTCGTAGCATAATATTTAGAAACTTACTAAGCTAACCGAGTCAACATAAGTAATCCTCATGTTGACCGTCCCCTATGTACGTATAAATACCCCTCTCTACACTTTGGAGGGGGTTGGATGTTCATTTAGATATTTCATAATACAAGTTTCTTTCTTTCACTAAATGTGACAACCCTCCTTTACTTTCTCTCTCTAAACTTTCTTGTATTCATTTCTTATAGTGATTTGATACTTCTACAATTGGTATCAGTCGCCAGGTTGTGATATCGTGAGCTTATGTGCATTTATATCTTGTTTAGATCATTGGTTTTTAGTTATTTTTGGTTTTGTGTCTAAAAAAACTCAAACCCGGATTTTTGTGTTTAAAAGTGTTAAAGTTTATGTTTTTAAGCGAGATCTAGGCCTAAGATAACTAGTTGTGCAAGAAAAATCAAGGTAAAACGTCAAAAAGGTGAGTTTTTATAGAAAAAGTACATTTTGTTTGAAGCAAGCGAAACATGTTTTGAAGGTAGCGAAATATGTTTTGAAGCTAGCGAAATATGTTTGCAAGCGATATGTATAAGCGAAATATGTATGTTAGCGAAATATGACAGGTTGACCTTAAGCGATTTATGTCATTTCTAGGAAACAAAACTCTGCTTAATTTTTCTTAGATCAAGCGAAATATGTCTCAGGCGTGTTAGCAAGCAAAACATGTCATCAAGTGATTTATGTTAGCAAGCGATGTATGACAGGTTGTTAGTTCAAGCGAAATACGTAATTGTGCAAAACGAAATTCTGTCCAATTTTCATATTTTAAGCGAAGCATTACATTCTCATATTTTAAGTGAAACATTACATCAAGCGAAACATTACATCACTCCGCAAAAGATTTTAAATTTTTATGGTTTGTCTTACTTTGTAAAATCCTGTGAAATAATTAGATTTCTCTATTTTAGTGAAGATTTGTAAAATCTAGTAGAATATCAATCTTAATCACCGACAACAACAACTCTTAACATAATCCTCCTTTATCACTGTTCGATCAATCATTAATCATTTTACTTTTTAATTAGATCAAGACATCTACTTTAGCAAAACACATCATTATTGCTGGAGCTGAAAACCATCCTCCAATGCTTGAGAAATCAATGTACGATTCATAGGCAAGTCGTATACGTTTATTCATCAAAGGGAAGAAACATGGTAAGATGATGCTTGATTCAATCGACAATGGTCCATTGGTCTATCCAACTGTTGAAGAAGATGGACAGACTAGAACTAAGAAATACTCTGAACTCACTAAAGCACAACGACTTCAAGATGATTGTAATGTTCAAGCAACAAATATCATTCTTCACGGTCTTTTACCAGATGTGTATGCACTTGTTAATCATCAAGAGGCAGCTAAGGATATTTGGGATAAAGTTAAGCTACTAATGAAAGGCACTGAACTATCATACCAAGAACGTGAATGCAGATTATATAACTTGTTTGATAAGTTTGCTTCCGTTCAGGGTAAAAAATTGTATGAGTATTACTGGAGATTCTCTTAGCTAATCAATGACATGCATACTATTGGGATGACAATGCAACAAGTTTAAGTCAATACCAAGTTTCTGAATGCTCTTCCACCGGAATGGAGCAAGTTTGTCACTGATGTGAAGTTTGAAGAATACAAGTAATCTTTGATATGAAATGGGAAGGAACTTAGTGAGAGAAAGTAGAAGAATGGATGTATTCTAGAGAGAGAAAGTAATAAACATATAATTCATTAGCAAAGTGAGAATACAAAACCAACCAACACCCTCTCCAAGCTATGGAGAGGGTATTTATACACTAGTTTGGCCGGCCATGGGGCCTATTGATGGGCTTACCATGGGCCTTGGGCCATATTAGCTTAATATGTTTAATATATCTAACTACGAGCTTTGACTAGTAAATATTGGAAGTGACCGAGACTTTTCTTGATCTTAACAATCTCCCCCTAAGGGAGGTCACTCTAATTTACAAAAATATCGCCCTAGCATACTATGTTTTATCTTTAGTCCTTAACTCGTAGTTTTTAACTTCAATCTTTAACTTGTGAATTGTTGTATTGATCTTTGACTTTAGGCTCGAGCTTGTTCCTTTATCTTGACTTGTTTGTGAAAGTGTGATCTTGAGCACTATAAGATCATCAACCAAGCATAATCTCGTTTCGCCATCTTGTAACTTTGCCATCTTGTGAACTTGTGACTTCTGGACCGACATGCTCATACCTTTCTTGATTTGTTGACTTGAAAAGCTTTAAAGTTGCATCTTTCTTAAAATTCTTTAACTTTAACACTTCATCACTTCAAGAAAGACGTACGTATCAGGCAGTAACGGAAACTTCTTTGAAATTTTGACTTTAATACTTCCTCACTTCAAGAACGGACTTACGGTATCAGGCTAGCGAAGTTCTTAAACATTTACTTTGAGCTTTCATTGATGTACTTTATGTTTTGTTGGTCGGGTATGAGCATGTGGTTATGAATCTTGTGAGTCAGCTAGAATTAGGTACGCAATGAATCTGACTCGTCCACGTGTAGTTGCAGCCACCATTAGGAATATCTGCAGGTTTTGGTTATTGATAATCAACATATATGGACGAAAGTGTCTTTGTCACTTTGTTGAATACGGTTGCAATAACCATGGTTCCCCGTTGATTAGTATAAATACTGCTTGTGATCAGATAGAATTCCAAAGAATCTTCTTGACAGGGTTTTGCAGCTGTACTAGCCGTTCTCATTATTAGAGCGTCTCAAAGCAGACAACATGGTATGAGTGAACCACTGAGTTATTATCTTACTGATTGAATAGAAAAATAAATTTGAAAATCAATCAACGTGTCATATGTTAAAGTGGTTTTGTGACACGTCGAGAGTGTTATCCATTTCAAAAATTCATCATCAACCGTCAATTCATATACTGGAACAAGTTTGATTCATTTAGAATCGCACCATTATTTCTTTCTAGTTGTCATAAACTTGATTCATATAGAATCGCACAAGTCACCTACCTAGAGCTTGTATGATGTTGGCTCAAGCAGGATTTCCATCGTCATTGTGAATACTTAAGTATCACTCTGATGTTCTGGGAAGATCACAAGGATAATACGTAGGACTCTTATATTATTACTTGTTTTCACAATGTGTGAGCAACAAATATATTTGGATAGTGTCCTAGTGAGATTTATAGATGATCTCGTTGGCTCTAGACTCGATAGTGCACATTTAGTTTTAGTGATCGGAGGCTGGAGCTGAGTGCCACCTATTCAATACCAACTAACTCGGAGTGAGAAAGTCGATAGAAATGAGTGAATCTCTGTGAGTTTTGAAACAAAGTCTTTTCACATTTGAGTGGCTGGGGAGGGTTTGTGCATAGCGTCACTGGGTCCATGACTATCTTTAATGTTAGACAACAGCTTAGTGTTTCTGACAGTTTATGTATTGACCCGGTTTCTGCCTAAGTGTAAACAATATTTTTGACACCTTTGTTAAGTCACATACACATGTTAGAATTGAAGCTCCAAGTGAACTTCCTAAGGTAAGTTTGTGTTAGGATCAAGAAAAGTCTCGGTCACTTTCCAAATATTAATCTAGTCAAAGACCGTAGTTAGTCATTGTCTAGTATGGATAATAGTTATTTAGGGACCCACATAGGCCCATGGAAAGCCTCCCACGGCCCATGGCCGACCAATATTGTAGTTTAAATACCCTCTCCATTCCTTGGAGAGGGTGTTGGTTGGTTTTGTATTCTCACTTTGCTAGTGAATTATATGTTTCTTACTTTCTCTCTCTAGAATACATCCATCCTTCCACTTTCTCTCACTATTCCTTCCTATTTCATATTAAAGATTACTTGTATTCTATTGGTATCAAGAGCCATGGAGTGGTGTGTTTAGTTTTTGTGTTTAAGCTTTCTTTTTGGTTCGTTTGTTTCATTTGCAAAATCGTCCTTTATTTTTTTCTTTTGATTCCAAAGCTATTGTGTATACTAAAGGATTATTTACCTTGGTAAATCTGATCTAGTATCTTTATGATATAGGTGTACAAGCTTAGAATCAAGAAAAATATCATTTTTTGTGTACGAATAATCTTTTATAAGTGCAAAATCTTGATTTAATTTTTCGGCTTAAAACCTTCTAGTTTCATTTTTTTGTTCATTATAGGTTTTGTAACACCTAGTTGTACACGTATTTTTGCAAAAACATCATCACAAAAAGGTGTCTTTTTATGTTTTAAGTTTTTTTGAGTTTTACGTTGTAGTGGAAGTTCGAACATCTGATAGTCGAACAACTGTGTTGAATAACTCAAGTCGAACAACCTGAGTCGATAAACTCGAAGTCGAACAACTTGGTTTTAGTTGCATACCGAAACATAACCAACGCAGTGCAAACGAACAACTTGACCTTCAGTGAAACCCGACAACTTGAGTTTTTGTTTGAAATCGACACAACTTGAAATTTAGTTGAAACCTCGAACAACTTGTGCTCAGTTGAATCCGAACAACTTATAACTTTAGTTGAAAACCCGAACCAACCTAGTTTTAGGTTGAAAACGAACAACTCAATAAGTTGATAACCGAACAAACACTATTCTCAATTAGGGAAACGAAACAACTCATTTTTCTAAAATTATACGGTTTTTTTTTTGATTGTAAAATCCATGAAACATTAACTTGTTTTTCACGGTTTTGTCTAGTATTGTCTAATCCGTGTAGTTTAACGGATTTTAACACTTAAATGGCAAATTATTAAACACAATTTTCTTTCTACCACCGTTCGATCACCAAGTAATCTTTTATATACCATATTTCTCAATGACGACTCTAGCTTCAAGCAATCTTTCGGGGGTGCTGACAAACGTCCAACCAATGCTGGATAAAGGATATTGTCGTGATTCTTGGAAAAGCAGAATGGAACTATACATGCTGAATAGACAAAATGGATGAATGATCCTTGAATCCGTTGAAAGTGGGTCCACTCCTTTGGCCCTTCAATTATGAAAATAGAGTTACAAGGCCAATGTAATATTCTAGTTATCTGCTACGGAGGGGGGGGGGGTGGGGGGGGGGGTGGGGGGGGGGGGGGGGGGGGGGAAAGAACTTCAAGTCTGATTTGTGATATCAGGCAACAAATATCATTCTCCAAGGATACCACCTGATGGGTTATTGCATGGTAAGAAATCATAAAGTCGCCAAGGAACTTTGGGAAGAATTCAACTTTCTCATGCAAGGAACTTCCAGTGACAAACAGAATGGGAGGGTTCGCCCAAGGAATCTTTGGGAAAGGAAATTCAAACTTCTCATGCAAGGAAAACTTACATTGATAAAACATGAATGGGAGTGTAAGCTTCTATGACTGAATTCGATATGTTTGATTATAAGAAGGGGGAATCACTTCGTGATTTTACTTGAGTGTTTCACTGCCTACTCAATGACATGAACATTTACAACATGAAACTTGTAACATTTCATGTGAACACAAGGTTTTCTAAATTCCCGTCCCCTAAAATGAGCCAAATTGTGGACAGATGTCAAACTGGTTCGAGATTTGCACACAACTAACATTGATCAGCTTCATGCTTATTTGGGACAACATGAATTTTATGCAAATGAGGTTCGTTTAATGCATGAACGCAATTCAGATCCGCTTGCTCTTGGTTGCTACTATTCTAGATTACCCAGCTCTCTTATCAAACTCATCAAACTTCACACCAAAAACACTCCAATATTACCACGAAGTTCATCTATCCGTCTCCACGTATGGTTTTCATGATCAGTCTTAACAATACTTAACTCATCAATCTCAACACCTCTTTCAATCATTTATTCCATCAATGATTATCACTCATCCAAATTCACCACAAATCTATTATCCATCATCAATCTATACTCAATTAGATCTCCTCCTCAGTTGATCTATCCAATCTGAATTTTTCCCATCAAGAATCAGGTTTATTTTTCGTAGTGTTCCAGATAGGTGATGATCTCATTGATGCCATCCAATAACTGATGTCTTTTTTTGACTTAATGTCGTCACTTCCCGTTCTCCCACTACCAATAACTAGGATGAGAAAAATATAAAATAAAAAAAAAATAAAAAGACCGTCAAACCTAGGCAACAAGCTACCATTAATAATGAAGAGTAACATTACAACCAATTCAGGGGAGACAAACTTCTGTAGTTGGTAGGTACTTCAAGGACTTATACTTCGGGAGCAAGTGGAAACAATTTTGGAAAATCAAAGAACAGTATTTTCTACAAATGCATAGGGGAAGCAACATTTCCAAACAGTGCAACAAACCAAAGAGGAAACGAGATGATTCGTGGTTTAAGGATAAAGTGTTGTTGGTTCAAGCTCAAGCAAGTGGTCAAATTTTACATGAGGAGGAACTCGCATTTTTGGCAGATCTAGGAATTCCAGAAGGTCAAGCCACACAGACTGTCATAACTCACAATGCTGCTTATCAAGCTGATGATTTGGATGCATATGACTCTGATGTGTTGAAATTAACACTGGTCATAGTTGCTCTCATGGCGAATTTATCTCACTATGGTTCAGACGCTCTTTCTGAGGTACACAATCATGATAATGTGAATAATGATATGACTAATCAAGTTGTGCAGGCTATGCCGTCTTCTGAACAGTCAAATGTTATGAACCATTCAGAGACTGAAATAACCAGTGATAGCAATATCATTCCTTATTCTTAGTATTTGATTGAATCACAACAGGTAGCTGTTTAAAATTCTACTTTCTGACAACAGATGATTTGATATTCATCTGTGATTGACATCTAAACACCCCAAGTAGTTCATTTTACATGCCGAATCTGGAAAAATAAAAGTATCAACGATACTTTAACTGCTGAGCTTGAAAGATATAAGAAACAAGTCAAAGTGTTGAAAGAAGGACAAATACAGTTATTTTAGAGTTAAGGATAACCATTCTTAGATTCTTGTTGCACAGTCCTATAGAGATTGATCATCTTAAACGAACTCTTTCAGAACATTTAAAAGAAAAGGAATCTTTAGTGCAAACGGTTACACGTTTCAAAAATGATTTTAAGAAAGAGAATCTAGAAACATTGATAGGGAAATAGCTTAGAAATCGCAGATCAAAACACACCTAGATAATATCGTTTTTAAAAGAGATCAAATCTACAATAACTGTTCACATTGTTGACGAAACCTCAGTTTTTCTATGGATAATACCAATAAACAAGCTCTAGGGTTTCCAAAATCCTTTCTATCATGAAGACAGTATCAACAGTTGGTACCAATGCTATATTCGTTGGTGATTAATACAGAAAAACCAATACTTTTGTGATTCCCTAATCAGATGAGACCTTAACTCTTGCTGAAGTGACGTGGTTACAAAAAATGCTTTTAAAGCATAAGGATAATATGATGCAAGAATAGATAAAACAAATTGATACCACACAAATCGGATTTTGCTATATATTAATAAACTTATAAAGATTTTGATACACGGTTTGTTTCACAAATGAAAATTATCTGCTGAAACAGCCTTTTGGTCGCATACTTGTGAGTTCTCAGATCCCGATCTTTCTGATAGATCCACACATGTTGAGGTTACTAAAGAAACTTCCAAAATGTCAGCATGGTTAATAGTGTTTGAAGGAAACTTAAATACCATCTAGCTAATTTGATGTGGTAGTCAAAGAAAGAACACACGCTCCCAGCTTTAACTGAGGGGCACGTGGGGGTTTCGAAATACAATAGCTTGTTTTAGGGATGAAATAATTCCATTTGTAATAGCTCTGAAGGACTTATTTAGTACAATCAACCAACAATTGGTTGATGAACTTGCTGAAGTCCAAAATGTCTTCTATCAAATGGAACAGGCTTGGAACAACATCTATGTATAGTTCAAAAACATTTGAAGTTAATTGAATCAAGCTTTTGAACGGAATATAAACGACTCTTGGAATCAAGTGATGCGCCAAAGTTATTGTGAACTTGATTGTATATTCCTCTATGGTTTTGCCTCTGTGAATGTGCATGATTGTGAACGTGTCTAACACTTGAGACTGTGCTTCAAAAAGATTCGCTCGAATAATGAGATTTTACGGATAAACTGTTTCAAAAGTTTTTCCACTATTGAAAACTTTGCATTTCGTTAGTAGTTGTTACTCATCTTATCAGGAAATGTTGCATAGGGAACAATTGTATTTCAATCAAAGTGCTCAACGTTTTGATTAATTTTGAATTAAATGAATTGTAAAGCGAGTCCCATGAGAAAGGACATGGTCTATAAGGGAAGTGAAAGAGAGAATTAATCTCTTAGTGGTAATATGGATACGGATAAAATCAATCAGGACTTAGAAGAGATTTAAATCATTAATGTTGAATTGGGATCATAGGGTGACAAGCTTATCGTTGAGAATGAGAATTTAAAACAAACCTATAAGCAATTTTGACTCGGATTAAAATGCATGTGTTCGATACTAAAGAACATTGTGCTATCTTAACTAATCAAGTCTAATCTAAAGTCTATGGAAATTCTGATTTAAATGCTTGTCTTTAGGAAAAGTTTTGTAATTACAAACTCTCATGGATGAATTGAGGAAACTCAAAGGAAAAATTGTTAGTAATAATGAAGTTCACATCATCATCCCAGTGTACCTGAGATTAATTCAGAAACTTACCCCTAAAATTGTCGAACAAAAATGTCAGCTCACTTTGACTTATATTAAGCACATCAGGAAGAAGCTGGCAGTTCTTATTGATCTGAGTTGATTATTAGCCAAATTTATCCCCTAGACCAAACCCTTGGAATATGCCTGTATAGTATAATAACTAATTCAGGAATTGCTTACATAAAATCAGTTAAAACCCTTTCCCCCACCCCAAATGTCTCAAACAATTCTAGAGAACAAGTAGTGCTTTGACCCCAATGACAAAAACACTAAAGTTAGATCACTGAGCTGTCACTTCATCAAGGAAACAACAATTCTCTAAAAGGTAATCTACATTAAACTAGTTCTAACAAACTATGTTTGTTCTTCTACAGGAGTAAACCATCTACTAGTGCTAGACGGATCCAGCCTTAAGGCAAAACAAGAAAGATTTTTGCTAATTTTTTCAGATTTTTATTAAATAGTCTAGTATTTTTAAACATTTAATTTCATTAAAATTGTTTTTAATTCATAAAAATTTATAAAAAAAGTCAAAAAAATATAATTCTTTTTTAGAAAATTTTTTCTTTTTAACATTTAGAACATAGGAAAATTAAATTTTCTTTCGTAGGGTTTAAATTGCAAAATTTTGATTTTTAAAGAACGGGATTGAATCCCGTTCATGATTTTAGTGTTTTCAAGCTTAAATCTCCCTCGTTTTTGATCTAGTTTTCTTTGTTTTAGCTTTTTAGTCAATTAAGACTTATAAAAACCAAAAAGATCAATTTAGGACTTAAATTTATAATTTAGGGTTTTTAGGTCCCGTTTAGGATTCTCGTTTTGCGTTTTTAGTTAGAATTTGTCTTACCTTAAGTGTTTTTAAGTTTTTGCCTTAATTTTCCCGTAGTTCTAGATAACCAAACATAATCTTGTCGCATTCAAGCATTGATTCTCAAAAAGACTCTCGACTTTCAATTGCATTCCTCGTTGGGGATAACGACTCAGGAATCATACTCCCGGATTATTACAATTGAGATTTTTTTATTCTTACCTTATATTATATATTTATATATTTATATCAGTATTTTATATTTATATATTATATATTTTTAAAGGTGGGAGTCAACCTTGATCAATCATTAACTTTTGAATTAGTTATACTCATTTGTTTGCTCGAAAATTTAGGGGTTTTCAAAATAATGTAGAATGTTTCTGGGTTTTGTGTTAGGGAGTTGCATTTCCTCTTATTGAATATGTTTGGCTATTAATTTCTCACCATTGTTTGTAGTTCGTTGTGTGATTATGCTAAAGTTGTTATAAATGGTTCGTTTTTTATCATACTTGACGTGTTGTGGCTTAATTGTTGTTCTCTTAGTATCTTCATGATAGTTTTAACTCATTATATGCTAAAGAAACATATGTGAGTGTCTACAAAGACTTGTTTGTCAAATGACAAAAATGAACCGAACAACCCACTTACGTTGGAACCGAACAACTATAAGGTAGTAGGAACCGAACAACTATGTTGTAGAAGGAACCGAACAACTGTCTTGACAGTAGGAACCGAACAACTGTTTTAACAGTAGGAACCGAACAACTGTCTTGACAGTAGAAACCGAACAACTTTGTTTATTAGGAACCGAACTACTCAGCTTACTTGAAGGAACCGAACAACTTTGTTTAAGAGGAACCGAACTACTCAGTTTACTAGAAGGAACCGAACAACCTAGTTGTTAAAAGGAACCGAACAACCATAGATAATAGGAACCGAACAACTTGCTTCATGAACGAACCGAACAACTTGGAGATTAGTAGGAACCGAACAACTAAGGGTTAGCAGGAACCGAATAACTATCATATAAGGAACCGAACAACTTATTGTAGTAGGAACCGAATAACTAAGAGCTAGTAGGAACCGAACAAATAAGTTAATTAAGGAACCAAACAACAAGTTTAAAAGACCCAAAACACTTAAGATCAAATTTTCATTTTAAAAGGCGATTTAAAATCTTAATTAGGGAGATAATTAAAATTGGTTAATTATTCACTCTAAACAAGTTAAGTTAGCTTAAGTTGTCATTTTTAAATGAATAGATCTTAATAAGTGCAAAAAGTCTTAAAGTTCCTAATGCATCGTTCACATCCTGAATCAACTTCACATGCTCACTAAATAGGTCTCTATAGTACATTGTATAACATTGATTGTACATAAACTGTATTGATCCTATCTTAGCAGAATCATGAACACTACAAAAGAACAGCAAAAGGAGTTGGATGATGCTCTTGTCGCACCTGAAAACCGCCTCAAGATAGGGAAAAGCAATCTCCGACTGAGCTCAAATCTCAAATCCAAGGAACCTACTATTCAAGTGGTGCTAGATGCTCTCAAACTCACTCCATTCTACAATGCATTTGAGATCTCTGCTGATGTTCCTGAGATATACATGCAAGAATTCTGGGTCACTGTCACCAGACATCACTCGTCACTTCGTTTCAAGTTGGATGGCAAAAGTCACACAGTTAATGTTGACAACTTCAGAGATATGCTCAAAATTTGCCCCAAACTCCCTGGTCAGAAATTTGAAGAACCTCCACTTGAAGAGGATATTCTATCTTTTATCAGAGATCTTGGACACACTGGTGAAATCAAGTTTTTATCTGATGTCAATGTCAACCACATGCATCAACCTTGGAGATCATTTGCTGCCATAATCAACAAGTGTCTAAGTGGAAAGACTACTGCTCTGGAAAGTCTTCGCCTCTCACGTGCTCAAATTCTTTGGGGCATGTATCACAACAAGCAGGTTGACTATGTCTATCTACTGTGGGAAGACTTGGTATTTCAAGTGGAGAACAAGAATTCTAAAAAGAACAATGACATGTATTATCCACGTTTCACCAAAGTCATTGTCGACTACTTTATGGCAAAGGATTAAGCAATTCCAAGGAGAAACAAGATGTTTTAGCATTATACCAGGGATGAATTCTTGTTCACCACCATAAGAGTCATTTCAAAACATAAGGACACACAAGAATACTATGATATTCTCCCTCAGCACTTGACCAATCATGGCATGTTGGAGTCCGAAGCTTTCAAGACTTACCGTGCTTATGCTACTGGTGAAAAGGCTCCTAAGTCAAAAGCTACAAAGAAAAAGAATGACAAAGCCTTCTCAAGCTTCCAAAGGTAAAAGAATCAAGACTTCAGCTAAAGGAGATAAGCCTGCTATAACAAAGTCAAAAGGTTTAACAATACTATCTGAAGTTGCATTATTAGAAGCAGAACAAATGAAGTTGGCAACTAAGAAAAGCTTGAAAGAATTCCATATCTCTCACGCAAGTGGCTCAGGTGATGGAGTTGACATTCTGTTAAAGGTTCCTGATGAGCAACAATAAACCATATCTGGTACAAATGAAAGAGCTGGTGACAAACCAGAGGTTCCTGATGTACTCGAATACAGATCAGAGAGTGAAGAAGAATCCTAGACTTTCAGTCAAGGAGAGGATGAGGAAGAAGATGAGGAGCATGAAAGTGATGATGACAATGATGATAATGATGATGAAGACGATGGTTAAGAGAATGACAACCAAAGAACTGAATCAGATGATGAATGAGATAACTTTGTTCACCCAAACTTGTCAACATACATAGTAGATGATCAGGAAAAAGAAAAAGAGGAAGAAAAAACAGATGATGATGATGATGACGTGACCTCTGATTAGAAAGTTTCAACACCACCTGATTATGAACTCACAGAGGAAGATGAAAATAAACAGGATGATGTTACTATAGGATAAGAATAAGGCGATGAAGATAATGGGGAACTATACGGAGACTTGAATATCAACCTGAGTAGAAGTGATGCCGAAATGACAGATGCTCAAACCAAACCAAAAACAGAAGAAGCTCAAGTAACCCTAACTACTGAACCTCCAGTAGTGCAACTACAAAGCTCCCCTGCTTCATCAGACTTGGTGGCTAAATTCATTAATCCCTCTTCGGATACAGGTATCAACTCTAGTTTAAATCCAAATGCAGCAGTTTTTGTTACACGTTCCTCTGCTACTATCATCCCTCAAACACCCATTCCAATCATTCAACCTCAACAACAAACACATGATTCCATAACAACAACAACAATTCCAATAACAACTATGCCAGAGATCCCAAACTTTGCATCCCTATTCGGCTTTGAACGCAGGGTTTCCTCATTAGAGTCTAACCTGTCTGAACTCAAAAAAACTAATCAATTTGCTAAAGCGCTATCATATATTCCGGGAGTTGTTGACAAATACCTTGCGTCTAAGGTGAAAGATACGGTAGATGTGGTTGTCCAGTTAAAATCAGACAAGCTAAGAGAAGAAGCTCAGGCAGAGAATCAAGACTTTCTCAACTCACTTGACTCCAACATGAAAAGAATAATCAAGGAGCAGGTCAAAGCTCAAACCTCCAGATTATGACAACAGTTGAGAAGTATGTTACCAAAACTTTGGGAGCTGAAGTA
Source organism: Tanacetum coccineum (assembly GCA_026074375.1). NCBI lineage: Eukaryota > Viridiplantae > Streptophyta > Magnoliopsida > Asterales > Asteraceae > Tanacetum > Tanacetum coccineum. The sequence goes on along the minus strand of BQNB010004338.1, from coordinate 12,105 downwards.
TTGGTTAGATCAACCAATCAACCTCAGACGTCTTACGCAGTAGCCTCTTCGCTCTCAGAACTTGAGTTAAAAAAGATTCTCATGGATAAAATGGAGGAAAATAACTCTATTGACAGATCCGATGTTCAAAAGAATCTCTACAGAGCGTTACTCGAAGCATACAACTCTGACAAAGACCTTCTCTCCTCATATGGTGAGGTTGTGACTCTAAAGCGAGGACGTGATGATCAAGACAAAGATGAAGAACCCTCCGCTGGATCAAACCGAGGGTCGAAGCGACAAAGATCAGGCAAGGAAGAGTCATCAAAAGAAGCAACTCAAAAGAAGTCAAAGTCTACAAGTTCTTCCAAAGGTACGACGAGATCTCCACCAAAATCATCATGCAAGTCTGTTCAAGAAGAGGAGCATGACCCAAGGGTTGATGATCTGGAAGAACCATTTCATCAAAGAGTTCGATACTAGAAATGATGATGTATCTCCTGTCAGAGAGGCAACATATGTTGATGAACGATTATGGAATCCATCTGGCTCTCGAACTCCTGATCGAGAATGAAACCAAACAAAGACGGTTGACGACCGACCTCCTCAACAGTGGATGACTAAGTTGGCACAAGCTTCAGGCACAACATCCTTATTTAATGAGTTTCTGGCTACTCCCATCGATTTCTCTGCTTTTATAATAAATCGGCTCAACATTCAACATCTAACTCAAGATCTGTTGACCGGTCCAACATATGATCTCATTAAAGGCACGTGCAAGAGTGTTGTGGAGTTAGAATACCATCTGGAAGAAGTATTCAAAGCTACCAATGATCAGTTAGATTGGAATAATCCTGAAGGAAGACCGTATCCTCATGATCTTAGCAAGCCACTTCCTTTAATTCCGGATGCACGAGGTCGTCTAATCATCCCATATGATCACTTCATAAACAATGATCTAGAATATCTAAAAAGAGGAAGCTCAAGTCGCAAATACACAACTTCAATTACCAAGACAAAGGCTGCTGATTACGGTCATATTAAATGGATTGAAGACAAGATTCCTAGAAGTACATAGAGTGAGGCACAAGTCGTCTACGACAAACACGCCTACTGGGGAACATATCACTAGGGACCAAAACGTTAGAGATTCTATGGATATGCTACCAACATGGAAACTTTGAAAGACGTCTATTCAAAACACAGGATTATTGCTATTACAAGTCTCAAGATCATGGAATTCTTTGGTTACAAACATTTGGAAGAGATCACAGTTCGAAGACAAGATGATAAGCTCTACAAGTTTCAAGAAGGCGACTTCAAAAGACTTGGTCGTGAAGATATTGAAGATATGTTACTTCTTCTTATTCAGGGAAAGCTGACGAATCTCAATGTGGATGAACGGTTTGCACTTAATGTGGCTTTGAGAATGTACACAAGACGCATTGTAATTCAAGAACGTGTGGAGGATCTACAACTGGCAGTTGAAAGCTATCAAAAGAAGACAAACCTCACCAAACCTGACACATACCGTTCAGACATCAGTAAAAAGACTCCATACACTACTTACCATGATATCCAAAGCATTATCTATCAAGATGACATGAACAGAAATCGTTTGATGCGCACCGATGAACTTCACAAGTTCAGCGACGGCACACTCAACCATGTTCGCACCAGTCTCAATGATATTGCTACTGGGATTCAAATGGAGTATTTGCCAAAGAGAAAGTGGTCCAAACAAGACAAGCAGAGAGCCCGGGTGATGATTAAAGCCATTGACAAGAAACTAAAAGACAGGAGGTTGATGCGAAGTCTTGAAAAGTTTGTTGGTGGAAGACCTTACAGAGGAGACCTTCGGCTACTACAAAGGACCATATGATTCTATCATATGATGTCCTTATCATTCAGGTCAAATCTTGTAAATAATATAACTTGTGAATATATTAATATGTAGTGTAGACTTATGGTGATAATAAGGAGTGCTCGAGTACAAAATTTTCAAGAATTTCTTAGTAAATTCAAAAAAATTCAAATTATTGTACTCAGCCACATATGTATTATACCCTCATAAATTGAGGGGAGCATTAAAATGTTCCTCATAGATAGTATATAACAATTTTTCCCCAAAAGGTTAATCAATTGATATCCAAAATATCAAGGGATTAACATTTTGGATAAGGGGAGAAAATGTGATTAACCTGGATCTAACTTGTATTGAAAGATGTGATCAAATAAAATGGACTTAATGCACTCCACACCTAGCATGTACTACGATTACGATGCACATGTTAAGGGGGAGCTTTTAGTGATAATAAAAAACTCTCAAAGTGTAAACCTTTTGATATTTATATCAAACACTTTGATTGAACCTTTCAATGATTTTGGTTTGATGGTGTGGAATACTCTATAAGTCCGACCCTTGTACTTTAATTTATGGAGATATTTTTAAGGTGGTTAGGCAGAGGTATTCATATCCATGATCAACAAGAATGGAGGGATCTTACCCAGGGTATCCACTGTTAGTGTTAGGAAGTCCATAGGTGTGATAAAATGGAGTTAAAGTGAGATTAAGGGAAGAATGCAGACTGAGATGGAGCTAACACTAGAACAAACCCAACAAGGTGTTAGTTATGAAGTCTCGGTAAGCATTGAAGGGGTTGAAGAATGAAAAAGAAATGTAAAATAATAGGTGAAAGAAGAAGCCTACATCACTTGGCAGAAACCGGGTCAATACCATAAAACTGTCGGAAAACACTAAGTGTTGTCCGACATTGAAGACAGTCATGGACCAAGTGATGCTATGCACAACCCTTCCTCAGCCACTCAAAGTCGGAAAGACTTTTTCAAAACTCACAGAGATTCACACATTTCTATCAACTCTCTCACTCCGAGTTAGTTGATATTGAAAAGGTGGCACTCAGCTCCAGCCTCCGATCACTAAAATCAAAGTGCACTATTGAGTCTAGAGCCAAAAAGAGATCATCTATAAATCTCATTAGGACACTTGTCAAATTAAATCTGTTAAGTCGCACAATGTAAATAACAAGATATATACTAAGAGTCCTTCGCATTATCCTTGTGATTTTGCCAGAACATCTGAGTGATATCATTCACAATGAAGATGGAAATCCTGCTTGAGCCAACATCAAACAAGCTCATGGTAGGTGACTTGTGCGATTCTCTACGAATCAAACTTGTGACAACTGGAAAGAAACGATGGTGCGATTCTATAAGAATCAAACTTGTTCCAGGTTATGAATTGACGATTGATGATGAATTTTTGAAATGATCAACACTTTCGACGTGTCACAAAAACACTTTAGCAAGTGACACGTCGATTGATTTTCAAATCAATTTTTCTATTCAATCAGTGAGATAGTAACTCACTGGTTCACTCATACCGTGCTATCTGCTTTGAGACGTTCTGGTAATGAGAACGGCTAGTACAGCTGCGAATCCCTGTCAAGAAGATTCTTCAGAATTCTATCTGATCACAGGCAGTATTTATACTGATCAACGGGGAACCGTGGTTATTGCAACCATATTCGACGAAGTGACAAAGACACTCTCGTCCATATCTGTTGATTATTACTAACCTAAACCTGCAGGTATCCCCGATGGTGGCAGCTGCTAGACGTAGACGTGTCAAGATTCATAACCGCATGCTCATACCTGACGACAGTTAAAACATCATGAAGCTTAAAGTACATGTTTCAAGTCTTCCGCTACTCTGATACCGTACGTCTTTCTCGAAGTGACGAAGTGTTAAAGTTAAAGAATTTCAAGAAAGATGCAACTTTAAAGCTTTTCAAGTCAACAAATCAAGAAAGGTATGAGCATGTCGGTCCAGAAGTCACAAGTTCACAAGATGGCAAAGTTACAAGATGGCGAAACGAGATTATGCTTGGTTGATGATCTCAAAGTGCTCAAGATCACACTATCACAAACAAGTTAAGATAAAGGAACAAGCTCGAGCCTAAAGTCAAAGATCACTACAACAATTTACAAGTTAAAGATTGAAGTTAAAAACTAGGAGCCGAGGACTTAAGATAAAGCATAGTATGCTAGGACTATATTTTTGTAAATTGGAGTGACCTCCCTTAGGGGGAGATTGTTAGGATCAAGAAAAGTCTTGGTCACTTCCAATATTTACTAGTCAAAACCCGTAGTTAGATATATTAAACATATTAAGCTAATATGTCCCAAGGCCCATGGTAAGCCCATAAATAGGCCCCATGGCCGGCCAAACTAGTGTATAAATACCCTCTCTATAGCTTGGAGAGGGTGTGGGTTGGTTTTATATTCTCACTTTACTAATGAATTATATGTTTCTTACTTTCTCTCTCTAGAATACATCTATCCTTCCACTTTCATATCAAAGATTACTTGTATTCTTCAAAATCCGTTATTGATTATCATAGATTAAAGTCTAAATGACTAATTGAGTTTGTGGTATTTGGAAGTTAATCATACTTTGACTTTTCTCACTTCCTTACCTATACAAATGTTTTACAAACTCACATGTATTCCTTACACGTACAAGTCCTCACTTCTTCTATACACTCCTACAACCAATTCTATCTAATCACTTGTTTACCCTTCAATTCTTACCCAACAAGTGATTTCATCTCTTCTACACATACTCTAATCATCTTCTTCATAAACCATCCTATAATCACATATGCCCACTCTTTTCTCTCTTATTGGAAATGTGATTATTTACCCAAATTAATCCTTTGATTTCTCCTAAACACCATCAACATCATACTTATCTTTCTAAACACTCTTCAAGCCTATACACCCTTCTTCACATAACCCTTCACCAAATAAACCTCAAATCTTATCCTCAACAATGCCAACTCATATTCCCTTACACAATGTACTTCTCTTGTACTTGTTGTACCTTATGTCTCCTACATTCCCAACCAATATCTTCTATATCTTTTCAAAACATTCTCCACCACATATTTACTATTCATCTTCTTCTCCATACAATTCAAATGACACACACACACACACACACGTCTTCATCTCAACCCTTGATCAAGGCATTTCACCAATCCAAGCTCACACACTCCTCTATTCTCAACCCTTGGATTGCTTTTCAAACTAACACAACAAATACACTTTCTTCTCTACCCTTGATCAAGCCACCTCATCAATCCAAACTCCCTCATTCTATTCTCAACCATTGGATTGATGCTTCATCTTAAACAAACACAACTCCTCTCACAAACATTCTATTCTTACTCACATAACAAACACAACCTTCTTTTTACCCTTGATCTTGCAACTTATCTAAGTGTACTCCTCCCATCTTAACCCTCCGTTTCAAACAAGATGAAGAGGCTCCTATATGTCACATCATGACAACTTACACATACCTCATCCTCTCTTATCCAACATGTATGTTATTGAATTTGAAATTTAAATTTCAAATCTTTCCCCTCTTTCTCACCAAGCAAAGAATAATCTAAGAATATTCCCTTGGTTCCTAACTAGCCCTTTCGATCTTTAGTTGGATCCCAACTAGGCTAGTTACACATTTGAGGAATACCCAAAATACCCCTTTTCAATAATTCTTTTCTCTCTTTACTTTATCAAACAAGCAAAACGCTTTTAACACTTCACAAACTTTTTTATCAAATGGCTATTTGAGTTAGTTGACCTTGTGTAAGAATGGTTGAAAGGTCATAGCGTGAAGTACAATTGGGGGTTTAACAAGTACAGGTATTTAAAACGCCAAGATCCCGAAGGAAAACAAGTTCGGGAATCTGGCGCGCTGGTTGTCGCTGACGCGTGGGCAGCGCGCTAGACACGAATTGTTTTCCCATAATTTGGGATCCTTGGCCTATAAATAACCACCCTTGGCCTTTGTATTCCTCAACTCTTGCAAACATTCTTTCCTCTCTTTTCTCTCCTTTAATCCTCTAAGTCTAAACATCAAAGTGTTCTAATTTTCTCATCTCATCATTCTATTGAAGTGAACACATCTCCACAAGAGAGCCACATAAGTACCTAATCCATACTTATGTGTTTTGTTGAGGGTCTTCTTTCTCATACCCTTTCTATTAAGATTGAGTCTCTAGGCTAGGTTAGGGATCTGATTCTTAAATCAATCTATCTCTTATTATCGAGCTATAAGGGAAGTCTTGTATCCGTTGGATTAAGCCTAGATCATTAGGGATCTAGTTAGGGTTTGATAAGCTTCCAAAGGGAAGGCTTCTAGAGATATAGGTTAAGTTCAATCACGGGTTCTTAGGGGTGGATTCCGAGGGCGGAATACCATAGGTAGTAACTCTTCTGTGTGAGTGTCGAGCTTTGTTGAAAGTCAGTGGAGTTAAATTGTGATACAGTTTATAGTCTACCATAAGGATTAAACTAGGAATAGCATCGGTGTCCTGGATTTACAACTGGATGTACGAAAGGACTAAACCCCCCTTTTCAAACCAGTATATATCGTGGTGTCTCTTCTTCTCTCTCTTTCTCTCTTTATACTTATTGTTCACTTTGCAAAGTAGATTAATATACCACTTGGCTCTTTCGAGACTTGAAGTTTTATAAACTTTAAAGAAGTCAAGAAAACCGTATTCACCCCTCCCCTCTACGGTTCTACATAGATTTTAAGCATTAAATCCTATTTCCCCAACTCTTCACCTGTAAACCAAAACAAACTACAGCCGTGAAATTATTCATTCTAATAATGGTTAAAAGTGAAGATCGGGCATACAAACATGGACAAATCTATAAAGAGTGTGGTGCTCAACGAATGGATCCTCGATAGTTTTGACGTGGAAGTGATTTTACAAGAATACGTAATGACCCATATTCAAGGAGTTAAGATGAATACATGGCAGTGTTTGATAACAAGATTGATCAGTTGCAAATGAATACGAGTTAAGGTTTGGAAAGAAGGGGTATATCCTGGATGATATATGGGAGAAATGTAAACATGTCCATAGAGGTACTTCTACTCATGCATAATGAGGATTTGGAGATAATAAGAGCCGACAGCAAAAAGTGGTAGTGAAGGAAATATTATGACACACCGCCAGTATGTATTGAAACATTTGAGGTAAAGCAGTATTCATTCGAGGAAGGAAAAAGTTTTGTCTGCGTGACTAAACAATTAATGTTTATTTTACATTGTAAGATGGTGAATAGGTCAAGGTTCAAAGGAATGATCCGAAAGGAGATGGACACAACATGAAGTGTTCAAAGGGAGACGTAGACCCGTTATGAGTCTAACTTAAAGACTCGGTAATAAACAAAAGTGCTTGTCGGGAGACAACCTGTCTTGTATCCTCCTCCTTTATTTAAAATCTGTATTTTAGTTTGGTTTTGTATATTTCTAACTTTGCAGGTTACTACAGCCGAGTGATGGATGGTCGAGATCAACTCGGATCGTAATTAGTTGAGTAAAAAACGTAGTTACAGTCTGTAACTACGGCATAGTTAGGCCTCCTATGTTGTAGTTAAGCCAAATTCCCAAGTACTTATTTTTAAAAATGTAACTACGGCGTAGTTAAACCCCATAACTACGTCGTAGTTGATCTAGGAATAAATTATGTTCCTTTTATTATGTAATACGGTCGTAGTCCACTTTGGACTTCGCTGCAGTTCAAACTGCAAATATTAAGTTAGATTTTTACAATACGTGTACACTTAGTTAATGAATTTGTGAGTGTATTCCTAAGAAACCTCACGAGATTCAAGCTCATCCACTCGGGCCCACTGAGTTGTTTAAAAAGGCTCTGTTTCATACAGCTACATGCAACGTGATTCTGACGAAAGTGAGTTAGTTTTCCATATTTTGTAATCATTTAATGCTTTAGGTTTGTTAAGTGATTTCAGGGATACGAGGTTGCTTAGGTTTTTCAAAGAGCCTCCCCCCACCCCCGGATCCAATCATATAGCTCCGGTTATGCAGAGCAATACTCAGGGAAGTCTTTTGTTTTAATTCTACTCTTGTTTTTAATTTTCATTTCCTTAAATATACAATAGGGACATTGTACAAACCAAGTGGGGGATGAGAGTAGAATTACCACTTGACCTATAGTTGCCTTTGATTTTCTAGTATATTTTGAAAAATTGTGCCATTTTCAAAAAATTTTGACATGTTTTTCAAAAACCAAAACTAGAATAGATCTTTACGAGTCAAATTTAACCGCATTATTTTCATATTGGTATAAGGTTTGCCTGATATTCCAATTTTCTATGTTATTGACTTTAATCACCAAATGAGTGAGTGTCCTGGTAGTATTTAGGACTTTAGAACTTAGCCTTACATCCATTTCTGAAGACCTAATGACGTGATAGGGATAGATATATTCAATAAGGCAACAATATAGGGTTACACTCTTAAATTGGCCCATATGTGTAATGTTGTGCGTGTAGTGCTGTAACGAACTGGGCGAAATGAACGGCCGCACTTCTTCATGTTCAGTTATTTAATTTTAAGCGGCTAATATAAACGAACCCGATTCACTTAATACTAACGAATATTCTTGTTTATGTTCGTTTATTAACGAAATCTAGTTGATTTCTTGTTGATTTACGTTATTCCAATAAGATCACTAACTCGAACATACACGATAAATGTACATAGACTATAAACGATTTACAAGATATCCCACATATTGTATTTTAAATTAGCGATGTTTGTTTTAGTCAAATCAATTATCAACGTGCACTAATAATAAAGTATATGATGGTACGAACTATAAAACATATATATGATCATAACAAAAAAAGAATTTCGCCGTTCGCAAACTTAATTGATGGACAAGACATTTTGGTCATTGTTCCTTCTTTTTACTAAACAACTGTCATAATGTTGTACTGTTCTTTTCACTTAATATAATAACCAAAACCTTAGTACCCTAACTTTTTTACTAAACGATCCACGAAATGTTCACTGAACGTTCAGTTTGTTTACAGCCTTATGTGTGTGTTTATCAACCTAGGTACACTGACCTTGTCTATCTCTGTGATTAAATCTTTGTTACAATCTCACCTTAGTGCAAGATACCTAGACTAACCTGTTGAGCCATCTCTCTTGTTGTGTTTAAACCCAATTTTGTTTATGTTTTGTATGCTTTACACCTTAGCCTACCGTGTAGTCTATAAATCCACCGTTGAGGTGTTACTGGCCGCTTGAAATCTTTGGTTCGGGTGAATGGGTTCGGGAATCGTGCTTGTATATAAGACCTATCATTGAAGACCCCTCGTTTTACTAATACTTTTGATACTGCTTATCTCAAGTGGGGGATGTTTATCATTGTTATTTGCTACAAAAGTTATATCTTGTATTGTTATCATTAAAAAAATAATATATAGTTGTAGTATTTCATTTCACTTATGTAGCATTGTATTATTGTATTTAGTGTTGGTTATCAAATAAACCAACATGCTTTGTACGATGATTGTGGATGACTTCGAGTTGGTATATTTATAAACTAACTACTTCACTGAAGGTTGGGCTAGTACGATTCTGCTTTATCAAAATTCAGAACTTTACATCTATATCAGATTTTCAGACTTTGAAGTTCGAGCTAATGAAAGGATAATAGCCAGTGATGACGAAACCATGGATTGTAGACTATTTGTTTTGTGTTCATTTTTATTAACCCCAATTATATGTGCATCCCATGTCTTATCCTTCCCTATTATGATTTTAGCCTTTAGCTTGATCGGGTTAAGGAATGAGCAATCACATGTGTCTCATTTATGGATTTGGACGAGCATGTGTGGTTTTGTCGCCTTTTTTGGAGCAATGGTATCGATTAAGATCTTTAACCTATTTAAACATGTATGTGTCACCAATGTTGCCTTTAAGAGCTATTTAGACTTTAACTTTAGTTTGTGTAGCTTTATGTACTTTTCAAGCTTATGATAGAATACATGCTATGACAATGCTATTGAGTGATCACCCTAAAATGAAACACCTACACTAGTGAGAGTTGAGTGATTTTGATCCGCTTTTCGTGAGGTGTTCGGCTTTGGTATTTCTATCACATGTAATTTATAAATTAATATTTCCCGAGTCAAAATTAGGGGATATCTTTTTAGGAATTATTCTAACAGGTCTACTTGAGGGCAAGTAGAAGTTAAGTGGGAGATATTTGATAACATCAAATACTCAATACCCTTTTGTATCAAATTCCCTTAATAAACGTTCATAATTGTCTATTTATGGTTAAAATATGTACTTAATCTCCTCATATTTCATTTACAGGAAAATATGGACGTTGGAGCGGAAAGACACGGGAATGGGACAAGCAAAATGATGAAGTTATGCTTCCAAGTCATAACTACGGCGTAGTTACCACATTGAACTACGCCGTAGTTTAATTAATAGAATCCAAGCAAGCTTAGAAGAAACTACGGCGTAATTTCCCCGATTTAACTACGCCGTAGTCACCACAGAGTACTAAAGATGTCAAGTCTAGTCACAACTACGGTGTAGTTGGCCACTTCAACTACGCCGTAGTTACACTTAGCCTGCAAAAGGAAAGCTTGACTCAGCATAACTACGACGTAGTTTATACCCTCAACTATGCCGTAGTTGAGACGAATAATATAAATACAGCCATAATCTTAGCTCATTCGTATCATTGACTCACAGAGGAGTTCCAGAGAACATCTGGGGCTTCCAAAGAGATAGAAATTCGGCTCATTCACCACCTACTTTAAGGGAGAGATCACTTTACTTATTTATTATATTATTCATTCATTACAGAACCTGTAAGACGATAAGGTTTTCTCAATCCATGAGTTCTTCTATTATTTCTTGTGTATTCTGTAGCATGAGTGGCTAAGCACTTTAAGTGCTAGCCTTGTTATGATTTTGTTATGGTTTTGATGTTGGTTTCTTGTTGAATTATCGTTTATAGGATATCCTTATTGCCTGTTGCATGATCCCTGAGATTTGGTAGTATTGATGCTAGTGTAGATCCTGTTAGACATAATCTTAACTGTAACACAGGAATAACTAGGTTGGTACTCTTTTCTCTCTGATCAATTCTCGTAATTTAATTTCGCGTTTTATTTACTTTAATTATGTTATATTTATAATCAACCATTTTAATCTGTGACCAATTCCAATTGCAATTTAAACACTTAGCCTTTGGGACGACCTCGAATTTACCAATCATGCACTACATACGATCGGGTTCTCTGCCCGTTAGTGCTTTGGAGACCATAGGTAATTGAGTTTTATAAATTTAAAATTTATTAAAATTAATTTAAACAATTAATACGGATCAATACATATATATTTTTTGAAGAAAAAAGTATTCATTAGAGAATATATTAAATAAGTAACATGTTGAATGTTTAGATAACTATTTTGCATTATATCTTATAAACGTTGACACCTGATATACAACATTCTTTCTCGAAATTTCTCGTTATTTAATTTCGTTCAAGGCCTTCAAAAATATCAAAAATTCAAGAACGGTGATGCATACATATCATTCTAAATGTGAACAATTGCAAATATATATTTTTCAAATTTTTTATGCACAATGTAGAATGATTTTTATGCATGATTTGGATATATATGTAATTTTATATGTTAAAAAAGATATATATAGTTCATTTATAAACGTGAAATCACATACATGAGTGGTTAAGGGTCTCTTACTTCTTAACAAAGGTTTTGAATTCAAGCTTTAGGTATGGAAATAATCTCAATAAGGGATATTGTTCATCGAGGTACTCATGTAAATTTTTACTTCAAAAAAACTATTGATGTTGTTGTGTTGATAACGTTATGCATTACCACAATAATTACTTTCAAATGATGCATCAAAACCGGTGATGATCCTAATCCTTGATCGATTCCTTAGGTTTTCTAAGGTTAAATTACCTTAGATAAATCCAAAATAACTTGTTGTAGAAACTTTGTATGTATACTAAAGTGTATGCGGAATCTACACCTTAATACCTAGAAGTATTATGAATAAAATAGTAATCGTATAAACAAATATATAACCAAATGCTCCAATATTATTAGATCAATAATACGAGTACTCTTCACTAGTACTAGGGTTTACAACCTTGAAGCTTTTCTGAATCGACTTGATAACTATGAAAACTTTTGAACTTTTGTACTTGTGT
>BQNB010004337.1:63273-108487 GCA_026074375.1 Tanacetum coccineum | reverse complement strand
ATTTTTGATTTATCCGTACCTGCACACACAAAACACAAATACAAGCATATTTTTGCCATTTTTTGTCTGTTTTGGGTTTAATTGGGTTATTTTAGGTACAAATGGATATGTGTATTCTACACTTATCAGCTACACCACGCGGAATTTTATTCATAACTTAAAAACAAAAGATGGAATAAGAATATATAGAGTACTTTATTAGAAGTCCTAATCAAGGTACAAACTTATCCATGTCGTAGCTTAAAGATAACATTTTTTGAGATTGGCGATGTTCCACGTCCGCAGAAGGACAGTTCCCTCCAAAGACCTTAGCGTGTACGCTCCGTCTCCTAGTGCTTCTGTGACCTCATAGGGTCCTTCCCACTTTGGTCCGAGCTTTCCCCCGTCCATGGCATGACCTGCCTTGTTACTATGATAAACAAAGTCTCCGGGTCTAAAAGCAACACCACAGACTCTAGCGTTGTAGTACTTTTACATTTTCAATTTGGCCTTGGATTTACAAATTGTTGTGCGTTCACGCCGTTCTTCCAGTAAATCTAAATCTAGCCGTAGCTCTTCATTATTGTGCACGGCGTTCACTGTCGTGGTACGGTATGTTGGAATGCCGATTTCTGCGGGTATGACGGCTTTCGTTCCATAAGTCAAGGAGAAGGGGGTATCACCGTAGCTTGATTTAATCATAGTACGATGGGCCTAAAGGACATGGGGAGGTTCTTTTATCTAAATCTTGTTTCCTTCACCCAGGCGGGTCTTTATTCCTTTACCTAAGCTCCAGTTTGCTCTTTCTACCAGTCCATTGGACTGCGGATGTTTTACCGAGGCGAAACGATGTATGATATTCCACTTTCCACACCAATCCTTGAATGGGTTATCACTGAACTGCTTACCGTTGTCTGAAACTATTTATCCTGGAAGACCGAAATGACATACTATGTTATCCCACACAAACTTCTTCACCTAGTTGCCAGTGATTGTTGCCACGACTTTCGCCTGTATCCACTATGTGAAACAATCCATAGCGACTATTAAAAATTTGACCTTTCCTGGTCCCTCCGAGAAAGGAGAAGCTATGCAATTCCCCACTTGTAGAATGGTAATGGGGCCGTGATGGGGGTAAGCGGCTGTTGCGGGTTTCGTGGTACGGGACGATGTACTTGACAATCGTTACATGCGCGTATCATTTCTCGTGCGTCTCGATGCATGGTTGGCCAATAATACCCTAGGCGCATGGCCTTGGCCACCACGGACCGTGGTACTGCGTGCATGCTGCACGACCCCTCATGAATTTCTCTGATCACATAATCTGCTTGGAGTGGTCCAACACACCTTAGCCACGATGTTAGGAATGACCGCCTGTAAAGAACCCCCTCCACCAATTCGTACTGTCTAGCCTTGATACGAAGTTTACTTGCCTCCTTCTTGTCATCAGGAAGGGTCCCATCTCTCAAGTACTCCACTATCGGTGTCATCCATGTTGGTCCCTCTTCCTTGACAACTGTCGCTACTTCCTTCTCTTGTATAGATTTCTCTTTAAGTACTTCGACCAAGACCTGTTTTGATAAGTGCACAAAGCTGGTTGACACAATTTTGCTTAGGGCGTCCGCTTTCTTATTCTTGCTTCTTGGCACTTGGCTTATGGAAAAGTTAGCGAAGTCGCTGATCAGGTTTTTGTCCGTCTCAAGGTACTTGACCATATTTTCTTCTTTGGCGATGTATGTCCCTAGGACTTGGTTTGCTACCAGTTTAGAATATATACTCACGTGTAGATTGTGCACCCCCATTTGTGTTGCTATCTAGAGACCAGCTATTAGTGCTTCATACTCTGCCTCATTGTTAGAGGAGGTAAACTAGAACCGTAGCACGTAGGTAAACTATGTTCCCTCTGGGCTTGTCAGTATCAGGCCAGCGTCTGACCCATCTACACATGACGACCTATCCATGAATAATGTCCACGGCTCTTGAGGTGTTTCGACCACTGACATATCTGGTGGTGCTTCGTTTGGCTTCTCGACAAGGAAATCCGCTAGGATCCGTCCTTTCACGGATGTCCTTGGCCGGTACGTGATATTGTATTCTCCCAGCATAACATTCCATTTTTGTAATCGCCCGACCGCATCGGGGTGGGATATTATTTGTTTGATGGGTTAATCGGTAATAACCACGATAGGGTGTACTTGGAAATATCTTCATAACCTCTTGGCTGCGAACACCAATGCCAGAACTAGCTTTTCCATTGGTGCATAGTTTAGTTTAGGGCCTTGCAATGCGCGGCTTACGAAATAGACTGGCGTCTGAACCGTGCCTCTTTTTGTCATTAGGACGACACTAATAGCTCCGTAGGAGGCAGACAAGTATACGATCATCTCTTTATTTGGTTTGGGTGCTACCAGCAGGGGTAGCTCTGACAAGTGCTGTATTAGTTGCTTGAAGGCTTGTTCCGCTTCTGGTGTCCAAAGAAAGTAGCTCTTTTTAATGCACTTCTTCAAAGTTTTAAATAGTGGTAAGGACTTCTCCGCTGACTTGGAGAGGAACCTATTCAGACTGGCCAACTTCCCATTGAGGCTCTGGACCTCTTTAATTGTCCGTGGGGACGAAAGTTGCAGCACAGCCTCTGTTTTGTCGGGGCACAGTTTTATCCCTTCTGGGATAATCATGTATCCCAAGAACATGCCTTCTACTGCCCCAAACATACATTTTTTGGATTAAGCTTCATGTTGATTTTTTGTAACGTACAGAACGTTTCATCAACGACTCATAGCATCTCTGCTTCTGTATAACTTTTAATGACCAAGTCATCAACATACACCTCTACGTTCCGACCCACTTGGCTGTTAAAAGCTTTGTCCACCAGCCGCTGGTATGTGGCGCCAGCGTTCTTGAGGCCGAAGGGAATTTTGTATAGCAATATACCCCTTGGCTGGTGTGAAAGGCCGTTTTCTCTTCATCTGATTCTGCCATCTGTATCTGGTGGTAGCCTTTATAGGAGTCCAAGAAGCACTTAAAGGGGTAGCCGCAGAGAGACTCAACTTTCCAGTCAATTTCGGGAAGGGGATAACAGTCCTGCGGACAGGCCTTGTTTAAGTCTATATAATCCACGCACATCCTCCAGCTGCTGTCATGTTTTTTCACCATGACCGGATTGGATAGCCAGTCGTGATAATGGACTTCTCTCATGATCCCCGCTTCTACTAGTTTCTGCACTTCTGCTTGGATGGCTTGGAGCGTTCTAGGGCCTGACCCTTTTTCTTCTGTCGAACAGGTGTATATCCTTCCCAGATATTGAGTCGATGTTCCGCTATTGATCGCGATACTCCTTTCATTTCTGATGGCTGTCATGCGAATATGTCCAAGTTTTCCTTCAGGAGTGAGCATAGTTCCGTCCGTCCTTTGTCAGATAGCGTTCCTCCGATTGCTACTTTTTGATCTGGGAAATTCAGATGTAGAACTACTTTAAGATTCTCGTGTCGGACTTCAGCCTCTTTGAGTATCTCCATAGACGATGTAGTCACCGTGGCACATTCAATGGGTATCAGGATAGTACTACGGATAGTAACTATTCCTCCGTCAACGAGAAACTTAAGCATTCCGTAGGCGGTAGATGGTACCGCTCAAATCTCTCTTATTCCAGGTCTTCCGATGATGCCATTATACGGTGATAGTGACCTCATGATCATGAAATTCACCCATGCTTTTATAGAATGATCTATGTCTCCTATTGTCACCAGGAGCCTAAGTTGTCCCAGCGGCCATATAGTTTCTCCACTAAAACCGGCTAACGATGTTGTTGTCGGGACCATTTGGCTTTTAATTTTCGGTCCGAGCCGGTTAAAGCAGTGCTCGTAGAGCACTTCCGTTGAGGAACCCCCGTCTACTTACATGCGGTGAATCATGTGTCCGCCAATTTATGCTTATATGACAAGCGGACCCTCCATCCCCTTGCTGGTAGTCAGTGGTGGGAACGTAATTTCGTTGACATGGGTAAAACTTTGAGTCACTTTCTGCCTTGTCATTCTATGCCACGGCTGTATCATATAGATTGTGAGCGATTTATCTTTGGCTGGGGCTTCCTTCTTCTCATTCTTAGTATGATCTCGGCCTTGCTTAATTTCTTTTATCAAGTGCGAGAGTTTTCTTGCTCGCACCAACTCTTCAATCTACTTCTTTAACTGCATACATTCGTCTGTGCTGTGTCCTTTATCGTTGTGAAAGTCGCAAAACTTGTTGCTGCTTCTTTTTTCCACCGGGGTTACCATGGGTGGTGGTGGTTTGAACTTTCCTGCTTCGGCCGCGAGGATTTCCTTGGGCGTTCTAGTGAGGGGGGTAAACTTGTTAGACCCTCGTCCTTTCCTCGACTGACCTCAGAAATCAAATTTCAGCTCGTAAACATACCGTTTGGACTGATCCTGCAGTTTCCATGGCGTGTGGCCTTTCTTTTTGGAAGCGGCGGCAGTTTCCCCTCGTATGAAGGCCGTAGTGACTATCATCATTTCCTCTATAGTCTTTGGAACGTGCTCGTTGAGGCGTTTTGTCAACTTAGGGTTGTTAACCCCGTGCATGAATCCAGAGATTCGCATGCACTAAGGGGCTCCCTTTATGCACCCAGCCTCCACTTTGAAGCGTTCCATGAAATCCTTGAGGGTCTCTCCATCCCTCTGTTTGATATTGTGGATTTCCATTGGATCTTTCACATACTTCTTTTGTTGCATGAAATATGCTAAGAATGCCGCTTTAAGGTCCTTGTATCCGTCTATGCTTTTCGGAGGGAGCTCATCGAACCACACTCTCGTGGTCCGTATTAAGGTAGAGAATTGAACATATGACACCACATAGGCATTGCCCAACGTTCTACCTGTGCTGCGGCTTGAATTTTTTTTACATGATCCTCTGGGTCTCATGTTCCGTCATAGGTTTTAACTTTATTAGGCATTCGCGTTTTCCGTGAGCTCTTGAAGTTGCGAATTCAAGGTGTGAATGGATCCACCTCTTCATATGTCCAGGGCAATGCCAAGTCTTTTTCATCTATAAGCTTCTGCCTCTTTGACGCTGATTTCCAGCGTCCTTCGTCGCTGGTTCCGCTCTCCGATACACGGGATAACGGGGACTCGCTTGCCCTCCCTCTTTTCATGATACGAGAACGGCCCCTGTCATGAGAGCGATGCCCATGTCTGGACTCCGTCCTGTAGGAAGAGTAGGTATTATCATATGATTCTTCGACGCCACGGGAGCGGTCTTTACTTCGGGAACGGCCTCTGCTCGGGGGAGAGTCCTGTTTGTGAGGACGACCTCTGCTCTAAGAGTGATCTTTAGAGCTCGTCCTATCCGGGCCAGACTTAGGGGGTGTTTCTTTTTTGCTTAATATCCTAGATGGAAAAATTTCTTAATGCAACCAGGAAAAAGATTGTTTTTTTTTGCTTAATACGGAAGTAAATCCTGTTTCTAAAAGGGTGCTAAAAAGAAGGTTGTTTCCATCCAGGATCCTGTATCACAAATTTACCTATACATCTTTCTTTTATTCTTTCTTCTCCTAACACAACGCACTTGTTTTTAACGTTTTCGGCTCTACCACACCTACTTCCCAAGGCAACTAACATACCACTCTAATCCGCCGCCTTACTCCTCATGTTAACCATTGAATTGTCGTCTCTACTATTTTGATCCCTCCAACATGTTTTTTTATGTCGACTTCATTACCTCATCTTTGTATATGTATAAAACTACATAAAAGTTACCCCTTTTTTTCTCCTTTAAATTCCCTATTTAGATGGACTTGTCTTAAGTTTTTAGAAATTTGTAGTAATTGAAGTTTGATTAATTATCATTTATACTTGATTTTTGATTTTTTTGGTTTCCAATACGAGATCATTAGTCCATCTGTGATTTTAAAAACAATGTAAATCAGCCATTTAGGTTTTTAAGATTATCATTCAGGATGAAAAAGATACAGGATATTTTCAGACATGCGTATCATTTCTCATGCGTCCCGATGCATGGTTGGCCAATAATACCCTAGTCGCATGGTGATGTGGTAAAAACAAATTTAATACACTTATTATATTAATCCCGTAAGAATTCTTTCCAAAATACTTCTCAAACAAGAGAAATATAAGAAAAAAAAAACTCACTAAAGAAAACACAATTTGTATATTTTTATCCGGGAAGTACTTTTTCTCGGGTCGTGTCCCAACGAAATCGTGAATTGAGAATTTGGAATAATTCGGATTCGAGTTAAGAATGATAAAGGATTTTTGAATTATTGATTACACTACAAAATATAATAGCACGAATAAAAAAAACAATTAACGAACACGAAATTTAAATGCACGAATCGTAAAAACGCGAGCTAAAACTGAAATTTAAAATCTAAAGCACGACTTTTAACAAATTTTATACCTAAAAATCACAAATTTAAAAACAATAAAAGTTAGAAAAAGAATTGAATTTTTTTACTATATTTTGAATTTTTTTATGATTTTCTAAAATTTCAATGAATTAACAAAAATAAACTTTTTCTAAAAATTAACACTAAAATTTTACTTTTATTTTTCAAAAATACTAGATTTAAAAAGAAAATTATTTCAAAAAGAATTTTAATTTTTCAACTATTTTTCTATTTTATATGATTTTTCTAAGAAAAAGAAATTAACTAAACTCTATTTTAATTCCTAGAAAATACAAATTTGACTGGAAAAATATGGAAAAATGGTTTTTAACAACTACAAAGGTGCAGAAATTTAATGAAACAAAAAGCCCTAATTTTTATCAACTAATCGAACCCTAATTTGATCAATTAAAACTAAAACCTAATTTTCATTAAACTAATTACTAAAAATAAAACTATTTATTTATCTAGACAAAACAGGGGAGAAATTGCGTAATAACGGCAAGTAAAGGGGTAGGCGGGGCCAAAAATATGAAATTTTACACCTTCATGAAAACGGGTAACCCATAGCTTTGAGAAAATTAACAAACAAACAGACCCCTACGAATCATAGCTTAATTGGTTATATTGAAAAAGTGTTTTTTTCCAGAAAAAACTCAAACATGAAAAGTTGCTAAGGAGCTTATTATCTACTACTATAATAAGACACTTTATCAACCTTTATCTACTATAATAAGCTAGAAAATTAAGCAAAGCAAAACACTGTACAAACGAGCTTAATTAACAAGCTTTTAGATTTTTTGCTTATAAATTGACGCTTATTACTATACTCTTGATGAAATCTAAACACAACAGAAGCTCTTTGATCTGCTTGAGATGTTATTAAAGGATTAAACAAAATACGCTATTTTAACAATTTTAACAAGAAAATTAAGATGAAAAAGTACAAAGTTCTAGTGAAACTGTTAAGAGCTTTTTCTACTAAGCTAAATTTGCTTATTACTGAACTTTATATGCTGAAATTTTGACAATAAGCTGCCCTAACTATCTTTATTCAACCTAGATAAAGAAAAAGCCTAAGTTTTAACAGAATTTTCAAGAAAATTTAAATGGAAAAGTGGTAATCCTTGCTGATGCAATTGGCTGCTGATGCAATTTGTCAAGAGATTAAATTCAGGTCAATCCTCTCATCCTAACACTCATATACTCATTCACCAAGTTCTTCTAACTAAGCTTTATCTAAATTTTAACACTAGAATTCCTTGAATCTCTAAACACTTAATACTAATTAAGCTAGTAAACTGCCTTGGTGCAAATGAGAAGGTT
Organism: Tanacetum coccineum; assembly: GCA_026074375.1. Taxonomy (NCBI): domain Eukaryota; kingdom Viridiplantae; phylum Streptophyta; class Magnoliopsida; order Asterales; family Asteraceae; genus Tanacetum; species Tanacetum coccineum. The sequence continues at coordinate 100,782 of BQNB010004337.1, read as the reverse complement.
TTAAACTCTAAACTCTTGAATTCCTCTAACTAACCTTAAAAAGTTGTTCTAAACTTAGTGTAGTACCTTAACACAACTAACTCAATAGCTTTGACAGTGCAAAGTTGACTTAAAGAGTCAACTTAAGCTTAATCCAAACACTACCTTAAGATTGACTGTCAAAATAAAATTGAGTTTAAAATCTATATTAAAACTAAAACAGCTTGAACTTTATATCTACTTCTACTCTAAATGACCTAATAGAACTAATTGACCTATAAAATGCCTAGCTTATTTATGAAAATAAGCTAGTTCCTCTACTAAGCTAATACTACTACTATGACAGAATTATTATGAAAAGTGAGATTACTCAAGTTCTATTCTAATGAAACTTAACTCAGCTAATCCATTAACCTGAACAACATGATATTGAATAGACTTAAGCAAAATTTGATAAGAAATAAGCAAATGTAAAAGCTAATTTTAAGCTAAATTGAGAATTTGAAGAATTAAACCTGTGAAAATTGGAGTCTCAGCACAAGAGGTCACTCTTGTAGAGTGAGTGACCTTAAAAAGCTTAATCCTAATGGCACCTTGCCTCTAGACCTCAATAAGCTAGTTTTTAGCTTATTTCTCCTTTTGCTTCCAATAAGAACACAAATGTACTCAAATGATCATGTTATAGATGTAAATGAGTAACAATGAGTAAATGAATGCTTAAGAAACAAAGTTTGACTAAAATTGAGCTTATGAGAAGGAATAAGCTCAAGTGAGCTTATTAAGAGCTTATTTGATGAAATCGGATTAAAATTGAAATCAAAATTCACAATCACTTGAAAACTTAGTTGATATAACTAGAATTGTTGAATACAAGCTGAAAGAGGAGAATACAAGAGCTTAAGAGCTTGTTTGCTAAAAGTGAAAGAAAAGTGCTTAAAATTCGAAAAAAATTACAAAGTAAAAATTTAAAACAAATTCAACAACTGAAAAATGAAACCTAACAGCTCTATTTATAGAGGAATGAAGAAGAGGGGAGTAGAAATCTCGAATCTTCCACTAATTCTTGGCCCTTGATCATTTGCCTTTGATTTATAGCCGTTTGATTGAAAATATGAGGTGTCCTGGCCAATGAGCTGTTGCCACGTGGGCATTTATGATTGGAGAGGGTTTATGAACGACTTTAAGCAATTGTGAGGAGCGGGGGTGTGGGAAATTCGGGATTGGGTTTGTGTGTAAAAAGGGCGGGAAAAACGGTTTGGTTGTTAGGTTGTTACAAACCGCGTCCTTTTCTGTTTGAATGTTTGAGAGGTTGGCAAAACTAGTCCCTGCGATTGTCCCTCTTCTTTGTAGTGTAAAAGATAGTTTCAACATGACAACTTTGGCCCTTGTGTTTAATATTTCCCTTTTCTTCTTTAATAAACATCTTTCCACTTTTGCAACTTTAGACCTTGAAACTTAAAAACTCCAAATAAGCCCTTGAGACTTTGAAGACTTGTCATTCTTGGTCCTTGTTCTTTCTTATTCTGGCCTTTGACTTCCTTTTTTGCTGTATCGGCTGATCCGGCTTTTGATTTCTGGCAGTTTCTTCACTCTTGTTCTTGTCTCTTTCGTTCCTTGTCGGTTTTTGATCGTTTTTGCTTCTTTTTGTCTTTTTAATCCTTTCCTGCACAATTAGACACAAAAGCACACTTTTTCTATTCTTTTGGCATTTTTATGGCTTTTATTTGGCAAAATCCCGGGCAATTTAATATACAATTTAGCAAATATCATTTCCCTTATCCTCAAGCTTTCGTTTACAATCATTAGCTTCTTGCACAGAATCATGCTTTATTATCTGATCCATTAACCTCTACGAGCATTACCGTCACTTTGGTACGTAGTTTACCATTTGTATAAAGGGTGATGAAGTACTCTCCTAAAGGATGAACCTACGCTTATTCCAACATTATGTTGCATAAAGTATCACAATGGCTAACCGGCAAGGGAATCGCCAACCTTAACCTCAAAGCACTAACAGATTCTTAACCACATTAAATTTTGAAGAAGACCCCTGACCTACCTCCTCGAAGCCCCCTGACCTTCACTCCTCCGAAGCCCATGTTTAAAGCCCATCGGCCTTCTCCCCGTAGAAGGCCCTGTCGAAGCCCCTGACCTTCTCCTTGAATACCCCCTGGACTTCTCCTTAAAGGCCCCATAGAAGGCCCTGTAGAAGGCTCTGTAGAAGGCGCCCTCGAAGCCCATGTCGAAGGGCCCCATGAAGGCCCCTCCACAAGCCTAAGGGTCGAAAGCATCTCTACGTATGAATGTGGGAATAACTGATATGGTCAAACAAGACATGGTCCATAGCATTATCTCCATAAACTTTCCCTACCCATGGATCTCGCATGACATGTATAACTGCCTCCTACATCTTTACAGATTACCTATAAATAGGGAAGCCATCACCAAGGTATGTAAGCTAACTTTAACCATGAGATATTCTCTCCTCTATCTCAATACTTCAATATCATAATCACCATGAGTGATTCTCGCACACTGCGGAAGGTCGGCTCCCGAGGGCTTCCCTAAGGGCTTCCGTCCTAACGAGTGTATTTTCTATTTCTTATATTCAGGTTATCTTTGTACTCACATTACACCCACCATCACACCATATGACAATTTCTCCGATCACCATCAGAGCCTGGTATGTGCCTCTTTTTGCACAATCAACGGGGAAGGTGCAAGGGTGTATATTTAGCTTATGTTCTGCGAGCTCCTTGGTATTCCAGTCATGTCAGAAGGAGACCATGCAAAAATGTCCTTATTTTCACACAAAATTCTCTGTAGCTCTTGCTTGATTCTTGTAGGTAAACTTGTGCCAATTCCCCCGAATTATCTGGATAACCTGGTGTGCTATACGTAATCCACACTACTTCTTTATGTGGTGCGGGGATGACTGCTGTTTCGTACTCTTGCTCTTTTTTACGAGAGATTTGGTGGCATACATGTTTGTGAGGCACATTTCCTCTTGTAATGGTGATACATGATTTGAGGGGGAACTTGATGAGCGAGTGTATCGTAGAGCGCAGCTTGCACCTAAACTGTCCTAACCTGCCTTTATGTCCGTCTATCCTGGCCGCCCTAATATTACATTGTAAGGAGACGGGGCTCGTACAATTATGAAATCCGTAGTGATTGTTTTGCTCCCTTTTCTTGTGTAATCTGAAAAGGTGAAAGGAGCAGTTATAACTCCGAGAAGCCACAACACTTGCCCTAAAAACCCTACTAGAGGTGATGTTGGTGATCAAAGTGATGCCTTTGTCACATCGTCTAACTGTTGGAAACAATTTTCGTACATTATATTCGCAGAGCTTCCTCTATCCACATGGATGCGGTGTATGATACTGCCTCCTATTTCAGCCTGAATGACGAGTGGATCATCGCCACTACAATGGTAGGGACGTGGTACGACACTATGTGAATGTAGAATTTCGACCTTTATGTTGAAGCACGACTGTCTGTGGTATTACGATGGAGAACCAACCATCCATCAATCAATAAAACATAGTTTCTTGCTTTAAGGGGCACGACCACACCTTTTGTTTCCAATCGATTAGAATTCTTTCCCTTATCTATAGTGGCTAAGGTGGAATCTGTTTTTGACTACTATTTTTGACCGTTTGCCCCCTTCGAGAGTGCTAAGGCGACCGTTTCGACACATCTATTCTTTCCAAGCTTGACACAATCGTTCGTGATCATGACCATGGTCATTGTAAAACTCATAATACCGTGTGCAATCTCTCTGATAGGCAGGTGCAAACATTCATGACGATGGCCGCAGAATGGATTTTCCCTCATAAGTAGCATAAATTTCCGCCAGGGATTCAATAAGAGGGGTGAAAGTGGGTATTTGCATGCTTAAATGTTCATTAGGCCTTGTGGTGAGGCGAGCGACATATCTTTCTTTATGTTTTCTTGTAGATTCTTTATGATTTTGTATGTGCCTGTTATCAGTAGCACCCTATTTCCGTCTCGCAATTGATTTTCCGTGTTGGCTTCATCGGCTCTTATGAAATTATGTACTTGCGTGAATAGGTCTTCCATTAAAACACGGGGTCAAGCTATGAGATCTTTAAAGAACCTCCCTGGGCGTAGTCTGCTAATGAAAGCCTCTGTCATCATCATATCCGAGCGATCTGTCATGTGTAATGTTTCTTTCCCAAACCTTACAAAGTAGTCCCTTAGTGACTCATCTGAACGTTGCCAGATCCCAAAGATTTTGGCTTGCATTTTTAAAAATCTTATTTGCTGCAAGAAGTTTGCTTGGAACTTGTCTCTCATCTCGTGAAAACTGTTTATACTTCCAGGTAGCAAGTTGTCGTACCAGAATTGAGCAGCCCCACTTAAGGCAATGTGAAAGAAATGACACTAGGAGGGTTCTGGTAGCTTGTGCACATCCATAGTTCCCATGAATACTATAAGGTGGTTGTTCGGGTCTGACATACCATCGTAAGTCTTTAGGTTTATTGGCACCTTGAGCCCATCCGGCATGTATAGTCCTCTGAATTTTTTCGCCGCCTGTGAAAGGTGATGCCACAAGATGCTGTATTTATCTGCCCATTCTAATAACGTGAACGGTCATATTACAAGAAATCAGCATTGCCTACGGGTATTTGCTTCGGGAGATCTTCAACATTTTTAATTGCAAACCTGCTCTTCCTTTACTGTAGCTTGTGCTTGCAAGGTGTTTTTTTTTGGGTGTGGCACTTGTCGGAACGCGTCTGTCGTGTGATCCTTCTAAATCTACCTCCATTGGTTCCACGATAGGATTGTCATCGTTGTTGTAAGCTGAGGGGTGAGATTTATCCTCTTTTCTTTTTAGGATAACATTGAGTACATACTTGATTCTTGTTCGAAAATTTGGTTAGGATTAAAAGACTTTTTGAAGATGTTTGAAAATTACTGCTGCTAAGGTTAGAGTTACTGCTGCTAAGCATAACTGAGTGCTATTAGTGATATTAGTGAAAAATACGCTAAGTAGTTAGTACTGCTAGTTACTACTGCTAGTATATATTACTACTGCTAATAGAAGTTAAGACTGCTTAGAGACTTAGAAGAAATACTACTAAGTAGTTAATATTGCTAGTATATGTTAGTACTGCTTGAGTAAAGTTACAACTGTTAGCATAAAGTTAGTACTGCTAGTGTAACTTAGTACTGCTGATGAAGAATGAAGAAAATATTCTAAGTAATACTACTGCTTGTACACATTATGCTGCATAGGTAAAAAAATTTAATGCTGGTGGTCTATACTGCTAGAAGAGTTTTCTAGTGTCCAGGAAAGGAAAAGACAAGAGAAAAGGGATAAAGATGAAGATTGTTTTATCACGATTACGTATACGGGATAAGTATGAGATATTTTTGTAAAAGATACATATAAGTTATTTGTTTAGAAGATCATGATAACTTAGGAAAATACTGTAAGCCTGTTAGGACTCCTTGGTGTACAAAAGAAGGTCCTAGGGTATAGAGTTGAAAGTACCAAAAAATAATATAATTCTGATATCTAGAAAAGTGTTATTCGTAGCTTTAAGGTTTTGTAAACCCTAACACTATTAAGAGTGTTCATTTTATATTGAGGCTGAAAGTTTAGTAAACTGTTTGTTATTGATCTTGTTTATTACTGTTTCATTGTAATTCTTCTTAGTATCATTGACTATATTCCGCATAGTCTTTGATATTCACAATCAAAGTTTCTACTATAGTTGTGTTATATTTATCTTGCATAACTATACCTTATACAAACTAAGGGATTAAAGATCTATTCTATTGGGATCAACAATTGGTATCAGAGCTTGTGAGAAGCTTTGAATAAGAAGAAACTTTACTACACACAAGATCTACTTTTTCAAGAAGCAATGGAGTCTCAATCTACTCAAACCATCAAGATACCCATACTCTAACCTGGTGAGTATGATCTCTGGAAGATGAGGATGGAGCAGTACCTATAGTGCATTGATTACACTCTATGGGAGATCATAGAAAATGGTAATGCACCCATAGTAACAAAACTTGTTGATGGTAAGGAGACTGAAATCACTCCTACAAGTGTGTTGAAGAAGAAGGAATCAAGAAGAAGGGAAAAATTTGAGGTAAGAAGCACATTTTTGTGAAGCCTTACCTAATGAGCAACAATTAAAGTTCACAGCATGCAAGTTACATTGGTATTATCACAAATTCATCAAAGCAATTCGGGATCAACACACAACAAGCAGTTATCGATTCAAACCGCCGAGCCCATTACCCAACTAAACACAACCATCTTTACACACCCAATCATCATACATCCGCATCACCTGCACCCCCAAAGCCATCCCCTTCATCACCTACAAATCCATCCTCCCAATCTCCCCCCAAATTCTACCCATCCAGCGCCAAATAAACAACACAACCCACCACAACTAAACTCATCAAAAATACACACTATAAGGCTTCATCCAGCAGACAGCATGTAAATAGAGCAAACCTATGAATGCGAACAAAAGCAAAATAAGGTCAAGCTTGTGAGATGCAAGGTAGAAGATAACACTCAAGAAGACCATAATCAGACAGACTTGAGTAAGTCTGTCACAAGAATGGACTAAGCAACCTATTTTTGAATCTTAGCCCGCCGATCCCCTCGCAATCTCACCAAAGAAAGTAATACCACACCACCAACCTACAAGGCATAAGAAACTATTAGAGGGTTGGTTGAGGACTGAGATCAGGTGACATCAAGCGTCAGAGCCCCAAACACACACACTGTAGCCATCTGACCACAAGCATCACCTAACAATCAACTAGAAAATTTACTACAGCTGAGGTGTGTTAATACTGCTAGCACTCAGGGGTGCTGCTGATAGCTCAACAACTGTTGAAAATTGCGAGATGCTGTGGATTATTCCTTCTTTGCTAGCACCACCAAGTATTCCAGAGCTTGATAATGAAATATCTATAACCAAATCCATCTATATGATCTAGAAGAGATAGAATTAGTGGAACAATTGCTAAGCTGACTATGAGGGCAATAAGATCCTTTGATGAAAACTGGAAGGAAGCTGGACATGGCCAACAAATAAAGAATTATGTTTGACAAGTCCAAGGTGGAGTGTTTTAACTGCCATAAGAGAGGACACTTTGCAAGGGAATGCAAGGCATCCAGGAATCAAGAGAACAGAAATAAAGAGCCTACAAGAAGCACTATAATGCCAAGTGTGAGGAAACTATAGGGGGACTTGCAAATGCCATTAGTATTCATATAAAGGCAAAGTTCAGAGATTTTGAGGTATACCAAGCCATAAGAATTGTCCAACCATTTTTGGCTCTTATGGCTATTCTTCAACAAGTTCAACTTCTTTCTACCACTCCTGAGGGTATTCTAATGTCCTCAAATTGTTTTTCATCCTTGTCTAGAATGTTGTAAAAGTATCTAAAAGAACAAAGATGAACAATTAGTTAAAGACCTAATAACAGCTAGGATAAGTGATGTCTCTTATAAAACTGGTTTAGAATCTGTAGAAGCTAGACTATTAGTCTTTAAGAAAAATGAGTCTGTGTATGAGGAAGATATAAAACTCTTAAAACGTAAAATCTATTTAAGAGATTTAGATATTAAAGAGATTAAAAGGAAGTTAGATTTGGCTACAAAAGAAAAATATGAGGTTCAACTTACAGTATAAAAAATTGAAAATTCATCAAAAACCAAAGTTAAACTTTAGATAGACAGAAAAAGGATAATGTAACATAAGATAAGGTATAATGCTGTCCCACCTCCCCTATTTACTTAGAAATTTATGCGCACCAATAATTTGTATTTAGTTATTCTAGTTCCGAAGATGATTTGTTTGATGTTAATGAGTCTGTTAGTGAAACAGAGGATTGAAAAGACTATAGTTGATATCAAATGAACCTAAGACAGCTAGGAAAGAAGAAGGAGCTCCATTTAAATAAGGATTTGGGTGGTCTAATAAATTGAGGAAAAGAAATGCATAAGATTAAAAACTGTTAGATGTTAAATAAAACTTAAAAGGGGGTTTTGCTAAGATAAACTATTTTAAGTCTAACTAAGACAAGTAAAATCTCCTAGGAACACATCAGTTAGATAAAACCATGCAAAACACACTAGTCCTAGAGGAAACCAAGAGAAAATAAGAACCAGCATATTCTTAAAAATTAGGGAGTAAATTTTGAGAAGTTCAACAAAGCTTGTCATGTGTGGGTAAAAATGAACATTTGAGAAAGGATTGCAAGTAACTGTATACTAAAAAAAAGTTTTAAAAAAAACTAGTTTGGACCACTGTTCAGCGGGTGAACAAACAGAATTTATTCTAAATAAACTCACCCCCCAGTCCCCAAAAAATGGAGACATGGTTCCAAAGAACAGTCTTGAACTAGTCTGACCCAATTTCACTTAATGCGTCAAGACCATTTTAAAACAGTTCAACACCCCAAGAACAAACAGATTAATCATGCAGACCCATTAAAAATGAGTTATTAATAATGCATATATCAAACTGCTAGAAGTGCCCTTTTAAAAAAACAAAATAACATCAGCTAAATAACAGAAATATTAAAAAGAGGATAATATTTGGTAAATTATAAAAAAGTTAAAGTAGCTCAGGCCACATTGCAGTATTAATAATTCTAGGCCAAAAGCAGTTCTAGAGCAGGTATATGGAAACAAGGGAAATGCTGTTAAGGCCTCAGCATGTTGAGTTTGGAGACCAAAACATAAAGTCTTAGACCATGTCTCCAAAAACAATGGTGCATCAATGTCCTTTAAAAGATTGACTATGTTTTGATGCCCGAAGGCAGATCCAAGTCAATTAATGGCTTGGGTCGCCCAAAAGAAAACTAAATTTTCCTACCATTATGTGCAGACCATCCATAGCAGATTTGAAGGATAAAAGTGTATTGACGAAGATGCTCTGAGTAGACACATGACAGGAAATTAGAATCCTATCTACATAGTTCTGAAGAAATTGATGTGAGGATTTGTTGCCTATTGTGGTAGGAAATTCTAAATGAGGAAAATTACTGGGAAAGGTAAAATAAGAACTGGTAAATTAGACTTTGAAGATGTGTATTTTGTAAAGAAACTAAAGTTTTAAACCCTCTTCCGTGTCTCACAAATTGTGTACAAGAAGAATATGTTCTTTATACTGATAACCCAGCGTATGCACGGTTGTTCTAGACTCCAGACTTTAAGTTAACTGATGAAAGTTCATGTTTAGCTTGTAAAGTTCCTAGAAAGGAATCAAGTACAGTGATGATTTAAAGAATGTTAGGTTCCTCAAGGGTAGGTCTCACTTGTCTCTTTGTCAAAGCCAACAACCAGATGAAATCTAATCTTTGGCTTGGAGGCTTTGGTCATGTTAAATTCTAAAACAATGAATAAATTAGTTAAGGGAAACCTTGTAAGAGGTTTACCTTTAAAACTTTTTGAAATTAATCAAACTTGTGTTGCTTGTCAGAAGGGAAAGCAACACAGAGCTTCTTGTAAGACCAAAACAGTCAGTTCTATCAGCCAACCATTACAAATGTTGCACATGGATTTGTTTGGCCCAACATTTGTAAAGAGTTTAATGAAAAATATGTACTGCCTAGTTGTCACAGAGGATTTTAGTAGGTTAGTTGGGTTTTCTTTTTAGCCACTAAAGATAAAACTAGTGAAATTCTTAAAACATTTATAACAGGCATATAAAATCTAATAGACCTTAGGGTGAAAGTGATTAGATGTGACAATAGGACTGAATTCAAGAATAGGGTCATGAATCAGTTATGTGAAATGAAGGGTATTAAGAGGGAATTTAGTGTTGCTAGGACTCCACAACAAAATGGAGTAGCAGAAAGGAAAAATAGAACACTAATAGAGGCTGCTAGGACTATGCTAGCTGATTTAAAATTGCCAACAACTTTCTGGGCTGAAGCATTTAATATTGCTTGTTATGTCCAAAATAGGGTGTTAGTTATCAAGCCTTACAACAAGACCCCTTATGAACTTTTTCTAGGTAGAAAACATGCCTTAAGCTTCATGAGACCATTTGGATGTCCTATTATAATACTTAATACCATAGATCACCTAGGGAAATTTGATGGAAATGTTGATGAAGGGTTCTTTGTAGGATACTCTACTAATAACAAAGCATTCAAAGTATTCAACAGTAGAACTAGGATAGTAGAAGAGAACCTGCATGTTAAGTTTAGTGAGGATACCCCTAATATTGCAGGAAAAGGACCAAATTGGCTTTTTAATATTGATGCACTAACAATCTCTATGAACTATAAGCCAATAGTTGTAGGGAATCAATCTAATAGTAGTGCAGGTACAAAAACATGTGATAATGTAGGTAAAGCTAGAGTGGAGACAGTACCTGATAAAGATTACATACTGCTACCATTATGGACTTAAGATCCACCATTGTCTTCTAGTTTAAAGGATTCTCTGGATGCTGGATTCAAACCATCATGGGAGGAGGAAAAGAATGATGCTAAAGATCTAGGGAATGAAGATAGTGAGGTTCCAAATACAGAAGAGCCAAGAGTTAATCAAGAGAAGGATGCAAGTATTAATAGCACTAACAATATTAATACTGTTAGTCCAACTGTTAATGCTGCTGGCATAGAAAATAATGCCGTTGATGAGAATATAGTCTATAGCTGTGCTGATGATCCAAATATGCCTGAATTGGAAGAAATTGACATATTTAGTGATGCTGAAGATGATAATTCAGGGGCTAACATGAACAATTTGGATACATACTTCCAAGTCAGTCATGTTCCTACTACAAGAATACACAAGGATCATCCTCTTGAACAAGTAATTGGAGATCTGCATTCAGCACCTCAAACAAGAAGAATGATAATGAATTTGGAAGGATATGGCTTGTTTAGTTCTGTTATGCAAAGAACTAACCATAAGACTTTCAAAATTGCTTGTTTGCTTGCTTTTTATCACAAGAAGAACCCAAAAAGGTAGTTCAAGCACTAAAGGATCCAAGTTAGATAGAAGCTATGCAGGAAGAGTATCTACAATTCAAGTTACAAGAATTTGGACCTTGGTAGAGTTACCTAATGGAAAAAGAGCTATTAGGACTAAATGGATTTTCATGAACAAGAAGGATGAAAGAGGCATTGCGATTAAAAATAAAGCAAGACTGGTTGCACAAGGGTACACACAAGAAGAATGGATTGATTATGATGAATTTTTTACCCCTATTGCCAGAATTGAAGCAATTAGGCTATTTTTAGCCTATGTCTCATTTAAAGACTTTGTTGTGTACCAGATGGATGTCAATAGTGATTTTCTTTATGGTAAGATTGAAATGGAAGTCTATGTTTGTCAGCCACCAGGATTTGAAGATCCAGACTTCCCTGACAGAGTATACATAGGTTTCACAAGGAAACACCCAAGACGAAGTAATAGACATTATGAGGTTTTTTGCTCCTGTTGCCAGAATTGAAGCAATTAGGCTATTTTTAGCCTATGCCTCATTTAAAAACTTTTGGTGTATCAGATGGATGTCAAGAGTGCTTTTCTTTATGGTAAGATTAAAGAGGAAGTCTATGTGCGTCAACCACCTGTTTTTGAAGATCCAGACTTCCCTGACAGAGTATACAAAGTAGAAAAGGCACTTTATGGATTGCATCAAGCTCCCAGAGCTTGGTATGAAACCTTATCACTAAATAGTTAACAATAGGTTTCAGAGAGGAAAGATAGACAATACTTTGTTTATCAAAAAGGACAAAAGTGATATTCTGTTAGTTTAAGTATATGTTGATGATATCATTTTTGGGTCTACAAGGAAGAAGATGTGTACTGAGTTTGAGAAGATGATGCATAAGAATGTGTCCAGATGATTCTATAGCATAGCCACATTTTTCTTAGGACTTGCAAGGAGAAGCGGAAGGGAAGATATGTATATCATTAGTGCAAGACGTATGTGAAAATGAGATTTATGAACAGTCTGGTTTTTTTAGAGAATTCAAGACAGGCAAGAAACCCAGAGTAAACTCAAAAGGCTTTGCCTCAAAGATTAAAACCGGTGAAGATTAGACGAAACATTATTATAGATCATGATTTGGTTCATTGGATGATCTAACTTCTATTCAAGGCCTGAAATATGGTTTGTAGTATGTGCTTTGTGCAAGAATCCAAGTCCAATCCAAAAGTTTCACATCTTCATTCGTGTAAAAAGATCTTTAGATACTAAAGGTCAAACAAATTGGGCATTTGGGTACCCACGGGATTCACCTTATGAAATATGCATAGACTGACAGAGACTATGTAGGAGCAAAGTTTAGATAGTAAATCCCAACAGGAGGTTGACAGTTTCCTAGGGTGTAGTTGATTTCATGGCAATGTAAGAAGCAGACTGTGGTTGTTAATTCTACAATTGAAGCTGAGTATATAGCTGCTTCCAATTACTATGGACAGGTGCTTTGGATCCAAAATCAATTACTGGATTATGGATATAACTTTATGCATACAGAAGATATATATTGATAATGAATAGTACAATCAACAAAGTGAAGAACCCGTATTTTCACTCAAAGACAAAGCACATTGAAATTAGGCATCACTTTATCAGAGATTCCAATGAAAAGAAGCTTATTCAATTGATAAAGATTTACACATATCAAAAATGTATACAGATTTGCTCACAAAGAGTCAATTGATGTTACAGATTTTCAGTAATCTATAGCAAGTATTGGAAGGGCAGTAACCTCTGATGTATTAATTGATGGAGGTTAATTGAGTTAATGAGACAGCGGAGTTATACACAAATGAAGATTTGAAGTGGAATGCAAAAGCGCTAATGAAAGAAATTAGAGGTAAGTATTTTTAACATAATTTCCTGCTGTTAAGTATAAATTTAGTGCTGCTATTTTATACTTAATACTACTAAGTTTAATATTTTTATTATACATACTACTACTTGTTATAATTATAATATTGGTGTAGTATTGAGAGAATAGGTAAGATTGAAACACAGAAAGGAGAGATTTGTGACAAAAAAAGTGTGTTGGTGCAGACAAAAGAGGTTTCATTGAAGAAATAAGAAATTAATAGATAAAGTGAGAATAAAAACAGTAAGAGAGTTTGTGTGATATAAAAACAATATAGTTAATTGGTTGAGAAAAATAATAGAGAATATGAGTGGCAATAAAAACAAGAAAGAGAGCTTGAGAGAGATCAAAATTGATAATGGAAATGCCTTTTGGTACAAAATAAGAGTAAATGCAGGTGACTTCAAAGTTAATGCATCTAGTCATACACTTGACACAGCCAGTGTTATTTACAGATGTTAGTGCATAAACTTACTACTCTGGATAATTTAATGCTACCAGGATAAATTACAACTGATGGGTTACTATCGCTGTGTTCATTTAATGTTGTTAGGCATAACTTAGTATGCTAGTTCATGTTAATTGCTGTTGAGGGTGATTACTTAAATATATCGATTGAGGGTTTCGCTTTCCAACCACTTAATCGATTTCAATCTTTGTTATACCCTCTAATCATAAATCCTAACTTAATTTCATTGTTAATAATCAAAACCCAACATCAATGGCTGCCTTAAAGTTTGCTAGTTCACACAACATGGTCGCATTCTTAGATAAACCCACTGAAAGTGATGGATTCGAGCAAATTGTGGATTTTTTGAACGCACATCCTATCAAATATGCGTTAACGGTTAATCCCACAATCTATACTGCATGTATTGAGCAATTCTGGGCTACTGCAAAGGTGAAAACTGTTAATGGAGAAGTGCAGATACAAGCCCTAGTGGATAAGAAGAAGGTGATCATCACTGAGACAAAGTGAACGAAGGATCTTCAATAGAAGAGTGCAGAAGTGTACAGAATGTCTGCCAAATGCGAAATTTTGAACAGTCTGACACCATGGGGTATAAAATCTTACATAAAAGCTTACATTCTATAAAGCAATCCTTTACACCTCAAAGGAAAATTTCTTATCCATACAATTCTGAATGCCTTAGAGCTAAGACTACTGCTTAGAAAAAATTTAGATATTCACTATGGCCTCTTGTGTCATCATCTTTGCACAAACTAAAAATTCAACTATTTCCAATTAATTTTTTGATAATATGTTGAAGACTTGGATGGTGGGGTTAAAATTTATCTAATGTAATCAAGATTGTGCAAGTGTTTCCTGGATAAACAAGTTTGAAGGAAAGTCCAAACACAAAAAGATATATGTTAACAACCTTCATACACTAAGAAGGTCTTGCAAACATGAAGAGTCCAGGGAACAAACTTTACTTGTATGGAACCACACCTTTATTTCCAACCATGATTGTTTAAGTCATAAGAACAATGAAGGTGCAGGTTTCAGAGATAGCCGCATTGATACCAATCATACACCCCACTACTACTAACCACACCATCTAAACCCCCAGAATAAACAGTCCTAGAAGGAAACATAGGAAGACACTAAAGGTTATTCAACCTAGTGGTCCTACTGGAACTATGGCAGATGAATAACTAAAAATGTGGAAAGAGTACCTAATACTTCCAAGGATCCACTGCTTTAGTGGAGAGGAAAGACTAAAAACTAAATGAATTGAGTAGAAATTTATACCATCTTATCAAAAATATTCTTGAATTAGAGAAAACACAGGACCTCGTCACTGCAGAGAATACGAATTAAAAAAAAGTTAAGAAGCTAGAATGGAAAAGGAAGTCAAAACCACCAGGGGATGAAAAGAAGTTACAAGTTGGCAATCTCACAAGTTGTTTTCCACTGAAGATGAAGGTTTGGAGGTGATCAATAGGAGGCAACGCCAAATAGGGGAGGATAATAGCTGATTATTGATGTTGATGCAGAGGATACTTAGTGTGATGAGACTCAAGGTAGGAATGAAAAAGAAATGTTTGATACAGTATTCATGATGGTGAATAAGTGTGGGTTAAGAACAGGATGTTGGTTGATAGGAGTTATTAATACTGAAGTTTCTATTTACCGGTACTACAACAACAACTACAACACAGTTATGAGTTAACTCTGGCTCATACCTTAATAGAAAAATCAAAGGCAGCTAAACCCAAGTCTGTTAAAACTGCTGCTACAACACCCCACTACAATCTTCTGTTACAAGACCTAAGGCTATAAGGTTTATAGTTCGAAGAACCAAGTGAATTTACAACCACTAACACACCTTCCAACAATACAACTTCCACAGCTAAAGACAAAGGCAATGAAAAAAATGGTATTGAGATCTGAAAAACCTTTGAAGAAGAAAAATCAAGAGTATAATGTTATTGATAAGGAGGTTGCTCAAAATACTTTCAAGCTTAATTAGATGCTGAATTGGAAAAGAAGAGAAGCTTGCAAGACCAAATAGAAGAAAGATGCAAACATTGCTGAAAAAATTAGGGGATATGTTCAGCTATGATGGATGCAATTAATGATCTAGCTGAAGAATACAAGCATAAGAGCGAAGGAAGAATTACTAAAAAGGAAAATTCAAGATAGTTGTGGAGCTCATGGATAAAAGGAAGCAGCATTATTTGCAAGTACCTAGAGCATAAGAGCAGAAGAGAAGAAAACCACCAACTAGCCTCCAAAAGAGAAGATACAATGTCTACTTATCACAAAACATGTGACTGGACATAAGCAACGAATCAATTGAAGACCAAAAGCTTTGAGGATAATCCAGATGTAAATATGACAAAGAAAGTGGAAAATAGTAAACACATTTGTAGACATGGATACAGAGTTAGTGAAAGGCAGTGAGACAAGAACAGAAGGAAGTTCTAAAAGAGCAGGAGAAGAACTAAATCTAATAATTCAAGAAGCATAAGTGTAGAATGAGAGAATAAAGTTTTATAGTAGATGTATTAAGCAAGAGAAAAAAAAGGCATATGGAGATAGTTTTCCTGATGATGAGGTAGCAATTGATGCTATACGCTCCAAGCCGCTAACCTCCAATCAATATTTGATTGGAAACTCAACAAAGAATGAAAGATTGGAATACTTTTCAAATCATAAGAATACGGTAGTGTTCAAAGAGGTACTTAAAAAATATTCGAATAGCTACAAAATATTGACAAAGAAGACATGGAAACTCTCCGTGAATTTGGTTAAAGCGGGTTAACCAATGCCAGATGAGCATATTAAAGAGTGTTATGGGGTGATCTAAAAGTGATGTTTGAACCTGATGTAGAAAGTGAATACTAAAAAGGTCACTACAAGGAAACAAAGAGACAGTTTGGAACTAATTTTCTTCAAGTGGGAGTACAATTTGTGAGATTTATAAATCTGCTATATATAGTGCTGGTGAGAGAAAAAGATACCACTTACACCAGCAACAATCACAGAAAATGCTTCAACAAGAAGCATCAAGCCTGACCATTGGTAATGAAATAGTTCTTATCAAACCTTCTATAAGCCACGACAAAACATCACCACAGCAACCAAGAATAACTATATAATGCATTCCTCCTAGTGAAAAGCTTTTAATAAGAAACATAAAGATTCCTAAGAAAAACAACAAGCATTAATGGAGGTGCTATTTGTTCAAACCCTCCTAAATCAGTCATAAAAAGCCCTAACCAAAAACACTGACCAGAGTATACAAAGCAGCTAAGCCCACATAGAGCAGTAAGATCAAAAAGTAGAAAAAACTGCTAAGATAGAAAACCTTGCCCTATACTAATGATCAAGAATATAAAACTCACACCTACAGGACGATAAGACACTGCTCATAGACTTAGAAGAAATAACTACAAATTAGTTAATACTTCTAGGTATAATTGTAGTTAACACTTAGGAAAAGTTACCACATTTATATCATAAATTTAGTACATCAAGATTAAACATATTACTGCTGATGAAGAATGAAGAAAATATTCTAAGTAGTTACTACTGCTTGTACACAGTTAGTGCTGCTGGTATAAAAGTTAATGTTGCTGGTTACAACTGCTGAAAGATTACAACTGCTAGAAGAGTTTCTACTGTCAGAAGGATAAAGACAAGAGAAAGGATAAAGATGAAGATTGTTTATCAAGATTACTTACGGGATAAGTATGAGATATTTTTGTAAAAGATACGTATAAGTTATTTGTTTAGAAGATCATGATAACTTAGGAAAATATTGTAAGCCTGTTAGGACTCCTTGGTGTATAAAAGGAGGTCCTAGGGTATAGAGTTGAATATACCAAAAATTCGTATAATTCAAAAATCTAGAAAAGTGTTATTCGTAGCTTTAAGGTTTTGTAAACCCTAACACTATTAAGAGTGTTCGTTTTATATTGAGGCTGAAAGTTTAGTAAACTGTTTGTTATTGATCTTGTTTATTACTGTTTCATTGTAATTCTTTTTAGTATCATTGACTAGATTCCGCATAGTCTTTGTTATTCACAATCAAAGTTTCTACTATAGTTGTGTTAGATTTATCTTGCATAACTATACCTTATACAAACTAAGGGATTAAACATCTATTCTATTGGGATCAACAAAATTTTGCACTACGAATTGCATGATGGGATCTCCGGATGTGTTTTCTAGGCTGCGATCAGGTGTATGATCTTCACTTGCGAGGTCAGATATATTTACGTCTGCTGGTGGTTCCTTAGGGTCAGACCGGTTAGGTCCTTCTTCTGGGGTGCTTAGTTGTATAATGGGTGGAGTTTCTTCTGCCATGGACTTTTAGCTTCAGAGTTGGTAGATAAGAAGTCGGGTCCCACAGATGGCGCCAATTGATGATGCGTAACTTCACAGGCTTGCCTAGCGAGTCTTGATCATCATAATATTCAGCTTGTTTACCTGTATCACTTAATAGCAAAGCACGCGTTAGAGGGTATACGAGACTTTCCTCCCCGTATTACACTCCGACGCTCAAATCAATTAATGGAATATACATAGTATGAGAGTGAAAGTTATATATTTGAAAGAGGGAGAGAGAGCAGAATGTGTTTGTTTCTTTTCAACATACCTATTTATAGAAATGGAGATGGAAAATGATTGTAGCAATTGAGTATAATCTTTAAGATATATTCTTACAATCAAATATAATCTCTTACAATATTTTCCATATCTTTCATATATTCTGATTGGATTGGATCTTGTGTATCTATGAGATCTTTATCATCAATTATACTTTAGATATGCATGAGCCATGCATGTATGTACGTAAATCATATGATGCTTTTTATCCATGCATGGTATATACTATATATCACATATCTAGTGCCTTTATGGATGGTTTCTTTTATAGACTTTTAACCCTGATATTTATTTTCAACTATGAAGGCTTATCAGATAAGAAATCAGATTCTTATTTGTCTAGCTTTGAGAGTATATCAAAATGTAACAAGAGATATTATCTTAAACCTACATACTTAATCACACTTGATTGATATGAGAATAACGTCATCCTTTTCCAAGACGATAAGAATATGCATCGAATCATAACTCACACTTGTGTAAATGATGTCATATTGAGTCTACTTTTCTAATAGCTGTGTTCTAAATATTTGGCAAATATATGCATAAAATACACAATGAAGTAGGATTGACGACTTGAATGTTTTGTTCAAAATATTCAAGTAATTTACCTTGCAATGCTATTGGTAAAGTCGTCATCTCCGAAAAGCCAAACATGAGCAAATGCACAACATATGTAACTTTGCTTAAACAATTCAAAAGCACAACTCAAAAATTGAATTCTCTTCCCACCAAAACTTTCTCTTACTTTACCAAATAAGCATAATATTTCTTCTTCACCAAATGAGAACCCTTTAATCATCTAAGGTTAGGACTAGGAATAATTGAACATATTCCACAAACCATTAGTGTGCTTTATTTAAATAATTGATCGTGAGAGGTTTTCGAATATGAAAATGATTATTATTCAAACGATAATCAATCTCATTATTCAATCTAATTACAAAATTAGAATATGAACATGAAATCGAGACTAGGATTTATCTAGATCACAGAAATATCAATCAAATGACCATAGATATTTTTCTGTGTCTACATGTTTAACCATCCTCGGTTATTACATGAAATCACGAAGTCGATTGCAAGACAACAAGATTAGTCATCAAATTGCAACTCACACTTGCAATAAAGATGTTACATTGAGTCTAACGTGTTCAAATGTTTGTGTTATTAGCTGTGGTCAAATAATACATGCTAAACTTAACACACTCTAAGTAGGATTGACGACTTATGAATTTCCATCGGGAAACTCATAAGTACTCCAACTTGATAAGCAAGAGTTGGATGTTATTTCCAAAAACTCAAACTAAGAACCCTTATAACTTATATAAGCTTCTCTTAATAACCTAATATCAACACCATCTCCCAAATATTAGGAAAATGATCCTTGCCTAAATTTAGCACCTCCACGGATCGATGGTTCCTACATTCTAGATTCATCTTCGGTTTAGGTGGATCCGCCATATGGAATATGATTTAAACATATTCCTCTTGTCAATCTCTTGCTTAAAACTCCAACATACATGTAACTAAACTTTAGTTAATCATCATTATTTCTACAAAGAAATATTCACAAGATCTATTAAGCTATATAACCTTAATTAGATTTCTTTCATAAAAGACATGTAAAGGTGTATTCTTTGAACACTCTTATTATAGAGTATTATAATTTGTCACTCTTAAGCATACTCCTAGGTCCTAGATGACTCATTCTCGCTTATACCGATAACAACTTGCTTGCTCTCTCAATCAACTTTAGAATTTTACACATCTTGATTAGGATTATATGAACTAAAATTAAAGCATGATTAGTTAAGTCATATTAGGCCTTGTATGAAGAGACAATACAAATTTCATCTTTGCTACACTTTATTAGGCAAATATAGGTATTTTATTTTGTCTAACTTGAGAATGACTACTAAAGAATCTATTGCATTAGAAATTCAATTTGACCAAACGGTTGAATTGCTTCCAAGAGTGAAGTTGGGTTCGTGGTATAACCTATAAAAATGGTCGTGTTTAGCCTAAATTTAGCACCACTAGTGATAGTCTCATATTCATTCTCTAATTTGATTAAATGGCTCTTCCTAAATATGTCTAATGATAGTCTACATTGATGAACTTTGTATCTCATTAGGAGTGCACACTAAGCAAGTAGAAATTAGGTTTCTTCTTAGTCAATCTAGATAACATGCACCTCACATATGTGATTTGAAGTTTCAAAATGATAACTTTCTCCCATGCAATGCAATTATATGTCTTCATGATTATCTTGATGCTCAATGTTTATTTTTTTAGCTATTAAATGCATGTCTATTATAAAGGCGTTTGTCTTTTTCTAGCAAATTTAGATAAAATATCTCTTAGTTTATCTAAATGACACATGCTCCTAAATGCTAAATGTTAACATGTTTTACATGACGATTGCATTTAAAACTATCATGTTTTGTATGCGGCATTTTACATGACTTACGTGCTAATTGTGCACCTACACTATGTTAGTCTAATGTATGACAATTAACGTTTAATTGTCATATAGTCTTACACATTAATCTCAATGATTATTGTGTTAATGCATGCTTAGATAAACTTGGATGCTTATATCTATATGTCTTATGCATCTAGGTATATATTTTCTCACACTAGAATATTTTTCTTCGCGTCCGTGTCACAAATCTAAAAAGTCAAAAGAGTCGTAAAATGTTCTTAAATCTCCTAGAGTATTCACTCACTCATTCCCTTAATATTATCTCGCTTTCTTCCAAATGATCCACTTTTTTGTCAAGGAAAGGTTAGATACAAATCTAACACTCCTCCAAGTAGGTTTAACAACTTAAATATTTCATCTGAAATATTCAAGTATCTTTAACATGCGATCGCAGACGTTAAAGGTCATATCCGAAAAAATTCATTCTCTTCGACGAAAACATTCTTTCTTTTTGACGAAAACATTCTTTCTCTTTGACAAAAACATTCTTTCTTTTCGACGAAAACATTCTTTCTCTTCGACGAAAAACACTCTTTCTCTTCAACGAAAGCATTCTTTGTCTTTCGGGAAATTGCGATAACACCTCTATCTTATCACTCAATCACGCCTCTACAACCATATATATGGCTAATTCCTTTCATCTACCTTTTTCACTACCACCTTTAAGAAAATCTCATACCTCGTCGTGTGATTGTTCTATGAACATTCGCAATGCTCGAGAAGAGCTACATAACTTTCGTGAATGTAGTTCATCGTACGCTAACCACAATCCGTCTTGATATTGTCAATCTCGCCGCTTCCATCTTTGTTTATTTTCTTCTTTATTTATTTCTTTCTTTCGTGGACGAAACACACCGAAGATACGTCACCATTTCCTTCGGGACAATGTCCAAAAGGAAACATCTCCATCGAAAAGGCTGCTGATGACATCAAATAACGTCACATTTATACCATCATTTATCCTGAATAAGTTACCTACTTTTATATAATTATTGCAAGAATTTATACTTAATTGCTTAAAAGTGTTATTTGCAGTAATTGAGGAGTGATTTGTGAAGACATGCTAAAAAAGGCGCATATTTTGGAGCTAAAATGAAGATATTTGAAGATTGCTAAATTCTGACCAATACGTCGTATCTAGGAAAAGAGATACGGCGTATGAGCGCCAACTCTTCATAAGAAAACGCGTACAAATAATTCCCAATACGGCGTATTCTCCTTCTGCCATACGCCGTATCCATCAAGATAACTATTCAGAGTTACGAAGATATTTATATTTTGGGAATGTATATCATATTGATCTTAAACTTTGCGCGCACTCCAAGGGATACACCCCAATACGCCGTATTGGCCTAGCCCAATACGGCGTATCTAGCCTTTTTCAGAGAATATAAATAGAAGACTTAAAAACGAGTTTTCAGTATGCAAAATCATATTCTTCATACCATACATATAAAAGATTACTTTCTAAAGAAAAGAAGAGCAACCAAAGGTCAAGCATCGATCAGGATTCCATAGAAGACACCGTGTAATTCTTATACTATTGTAATCATTTAATTTTTGGTATCATTCGGTAAAACATTTAGTTTACCTTGGTTATTTGATCACGTTTGTATAATTACAATGGTTATGGGCTAATACCCCTGGGTATTAGCCATGTTAATGAAGATTTAATGTTTGGTTTGTTTTAAAATCGATTTTCTTAATTTATTGTTGAAAGTCTAATTATGTTTATCACATGATACTTGTCTACATGTTTAAATATGCGACCTATCATTCAACTGGGTCTAGTTACGCCTAACAAATGAGCTAGATACTGGGATAGCTCTCCATATCGTGTTTTATATTACTGGACCAATAGGATCACAAATAACATTTCGTCTTTGTCTTTAAATTAAGAGCTTAGTTGGAGGTGACCCGTAATGTTTCAACAAGTATGTTCTTGATTAATTAATAAAGATTTAAATAGTGGATTACCAGCATATAAAATACCGTCAAACAGTAAGTGGGTACAGTCCCGATGGGCTAGGGTTTGACAAGATAACCAATGCTTTAATCCCTAGATAGAATATAATTAAACTAAAAGGATGCTTTATGCGGATACATTAATTGTGACATGATTCAACGTGTCTAGGTCTTAGGATGATGTCCTGTCTAAGTCTTAAGAATAATATGTCGCTTCGAGATAAGAAATCATTGCACCAAATAAACAAACCAACATTTAATCGGATTTAATATGGCTAATACGGTTTTCTATCATTTGGCTTAGACCGCTCTTTTATCTTCTGATTGTTTTCTTGCATGTTTATTGTGTTTAGAATTGATTGTTGTCACCATAAAACCTGTGCTAGTCTCTCAGGCTGAAAACCCCCCAATCTTGTTAGAAGCGTATATAGCATCGGTTTAACAAGTAATTAGAATTAACTTAAGTAGAGTAATTAAAATACTGATAGATTATAAGGTTAACGACCTCGCTCTTAGTGTTTGACACCCTACTTACCACGAAACTTCACCCGATCAGGTACACTGCCCATTAAAGTGTTGTTTTAGGATAAGTCGGCTAAATATAAATTTAAAACTTGGTAATCAATAAATTAACCCTACACATCAGCTGCGTCTGAAGATAACATCGCCGAAATTCTTTCTTTACCCCTCAAGCACGAATCGTTCAATTATCTTTGTCTTGGTCTAGGAATGATGGAACACATTCCGTAAATATTTCTCTTCTTCTCTACTAGTCTTGATTCTAGTCTATTTTCTATTACATGCATCGTGACAACTTAACTACTTCATCCGAAGTACCTTAAGTATTTTTAATTAGCGAAATGCAAATTAAAATGTTACTCTTTTCGCAAAATTCATCAAAAATCAAGCCTAAACCACCTATTGGCGGTCCGGTAGCCCCTGAATCTATTATGGGCGGCCCCAAATATATATGGACCTCGAGTCGGCTAGCAGTGCAGCTTGTAAATAATTCATTTTTTAAACCCATAACCTAACACTTCCTCTCTTCTGCTACGAGCTGACGTCTACTCTACACCCAAATCTATGTCTGCGAGCTGACGACTACTCTACACCCAAACCTATGCCCAATATAGATAAGCATCGTTGCTTATGGTGTCAATAGTCAAGTGAATTTCATAATGAAATGCGTCTCATTCTCAAACACAATCCTTACAATCGCCATACTAACAAATCCCCTCACATCTTGGTCCTCACTTCTCGTAAGCATTTTTTCTCACCTCAAATGGCCTTTTCACTTCTAATAGTCTTCTCACTTATGATAGTCGTTTCACTTCTAATATTCTTTCTACTTCTGATGTTTCTTCTCACTTCTAAACGTTACTTTTCACTTCTAATATGTATCCTTACTTATAACGTCTCTTCTCACTTCTAAACATTTCTTCTCTCTTTTAATAGTCTTGTTACTATTAAAATTCCTCATATATCTCGTGACAACTTAATTATTTCATCCAAAATATTTAAGTAATTTGTGAAATGCAAATGTTACTCCTTCGCAAAACTTTCCACTTTCTAGAAAGTGAAAAACATAAAGAAGATCTTCATGTGTTATTGAGTCATCACATTGTTGCCTCTCTCATTATTCTTCCACCATAAATAACTACAACCTCATTTCACATACCCACATTTGTTCCTCAACATTGACAACCAACAAAACACCAAACAAACCTTTAAATTCCCACTCATCCACCTTTGTCTCGATAGGATCACATGCACATCAATTGTTAGTGCAAATGATATATCAATATTCTCTAACAACCTCTCGTCAACACGTTCCTTCTTTAGTCTCTCTCATCCTTCCACACTTTTCGGTTATATGGAATCATTTTCATTCACATCCAAGAGCATATTGTCTCCATCCTCATCTTATTTTTCTTTTTATCCTTTTAAAATATATATTTTGGCATATCTCGCCAAGATATGAAGTGTCATTCGTCTCTCTTTAAAAAGTCATCTTCATAATATTTGTGTGTCAACCAATATACGAATCCCACTCTCGTTTATTAAAAGTCGGTCAAATCTTAGACTTTAAACATACGTCTCGATTCCTTTTATTTCATCATTTAGGTTGTTGATTTTAAAATAATAATTGCATGTGTCTAGTTTCTAATTCTCTTTCAAAGTGTCATACTTTAGAACAATAACACCTAAAAGTGCATGTCTAGTTCCTCGCTAATATCTTGCTATATGTATATGTGCACTTGTCTACTAACTTTGTTTTGTAGCACACATCCTTATCTTGATTCCTTGGTGCCCCAAACAAGGGGGAGCATACACCGAGGGTGAGCACTTGTAAGCGTTCTACTTATTTAAATTACATCGAACTTCTTGAGCATCGATGGTAATTTATTTGATCCATAGATCTGTTAGAATCAATATACAAGGAATGTAATTATCATAGGGCTGACAAATAAGCAAGGGGGGGGGAGAATCAAAGAATATATGGGGAAATGGCATGGAGTTGGTTAAACAGTTGATGACTGAAGAACTTCATTGAGATGATGCATAGCTCACCTTTATAGGATGTAGGTTAAGGATTGATCAAATACAATGATTGGTTTTCATTCATACTATAAATACGTTCACTCCTCCACTTCAAAAATCACTTCAACTTAAGATCCTCCTCTCATACCTTTAACGTATATATTTGAAGTAACTAATTTTTTCATTGCCTTCTTCTGCATCTATCATGTCCTCTTTAAATTATCCATCGAAACACAAAAACCGGCCTCACCTGATGTCTTTGTTTTCACTCTCTCATTCCTAACCATCTTATATACTTGGAGCCCTACCTTTTCCTCATTCCTTCAAATTATACATCAAATGTACCTACCTTCTACTCTGCCACCCTTTCTCATCTCTCACAGACTATTCTAAATATCCAATGGAAACACACAATCTCCTTCTCTTTATTTTCATTCTTCTCCTATACCTCAAACCTATAACTCGGAGCCTCTACTTATTCTTCATTCCTCAACGTATTCACGGAGCACGTAAACCTATTTCATGTCTTATTTTCAAATCCTCCAACCTATATGTTCCTCCAAACCAATATACTATATAATACCTTTTTTTTTGCTTTGACAAAACGGGAGAAGGGAGTGTTAACGAGTAATATTTTTATACTTTACTATAGGTTTTTAGTTTACATATTTTTTAATCATCAAAAAGGGGGTGGATTGGTTAGTGGCAATACTACGATATTTAAATCTATACGGATCTCTTTATTTTTGGTGATGACAAACTGTAAATTGTTATACCATAACGTAAGTGCGGCATAATTGTTACTCGTAATCACAGTTCATTAATGCTCATATCATGCATCTACATTTTCTGCGTTTAAGTTTGCATCAATTGCGGACATTGGCTTTACACCCGACGTTAATCACATAGGTATGTACAAACAAACATTAAACTTGTTTAGGTGAACAAAGAAATAAGTTTTTGTCTTAAACTTTACATTTTTATAAATGTAACAAAACAATTTCTCAAAAATTAATTAGAAAAATTATTTTTGAATTATAAAGAAATGTTTTATGTGGTAATTATTTTAAAATTCAAATATGGCCATTTTCCCCCTAAAACAAGTCTGATTTTCACCAGATTTACCCTTCACCACAAAAATACAAAAACAGGAGCGTCTGTCGGGGCGGTCCCTTAAATATGCCGATGGCCCCCGTAAATACCCGTCGGCCCCCTAATATATCTGGGGGCCGTCACTTTTAGACAGACAGTTTTCAGCTCCTATAAATAGTGGGTCACTTCTAACTGTTTTTACAACTTTATTTTCACAGATTTTTCAGTTCTTTCTCTCTCTAAATCTCACTAAAATCTCTCTAAATTTTTGATCATTTAACTTGTTTAATCTTGTTTAAATGTGATCCAATCTTCTATCCTTTCATTCTTTCCTCAAGTGCAAGAGAAGAACTTTCATCATCGTCAAGATACGAAGTTATGTAGTCTAGTTAGTCCATTTGTAACATTTGTTACATATAGATCGAGTCCATGTCTTCTAATCTTTAGTAGTGTGTAGATCTGAATGGAGTATATATTCGGAAGGGTTGATTGTGTGTTGGTCAGTATTTTAGGCCTCAAAATACATTGGTGAAGTGGTAGATTGATTCTAGCTAAGATTTGGTTCTAGCTAAGATTAGGTTCTAGCTAAGATTAGGACTCGACATTTAGCTTCGTGCTGAAAAATAATGTAAGCGACGCGGTTTATGTGTTTAGGCCATAAAACATAAGGTTTGTTATGTTGGGCCATAAAACATAATGGGTTTGGTTGTACCTGAAGAAGAACTCGACATCTAGCTTAGTGTCAGAAAATAATGTAAGCAATGTTGTAAGGTTTTCTCCGCCAAAAGGGAGCTTGTTGATTAGTGAAGTAACTCTCGAGTTGGATACTCGGGGAGTGGAGTAGGGCGAAGAGGAGCTTCGTGACAGAACCACTATAAATCACCATTTTCGGTCTGCATTTTCTTTTACCTTTCGCTTTACTTATTTCTTTACATTTACCGCTTTACTTCTATACTTGCATTGTGATCATGATTGCGTGGATTGTTGTGTATATCATGTTACTTATGGTTGTGTAGTTCTTTATAGTAAATATTGTGTTAGTGCAAATATTACGATATTTAATCTATATGATATCTTTATGTTTTGGTGATGACAAACATGTGACTTGTAATACATAATGTAAAGTACGCTAGTTACTCGTAATCACAAGTCATCAATGCATACATACATCAACATCTCTCGATGTCTCAAATCTGCATCAACACCGATGTTTGTTTTCACCCGATTATGTATAATCTCATAAGTGATTAGAATGAAGTACTTCCTGGTCATCTTACAAGTTCGGATTGTTATGTAGTCTAGTTGTACTATTCGTAACATTTGGTACTATATAGATCGATGTCATGTCTTTCAATCTTTAGTAGTGTGTAGATCCAAATGATGTATATATTTGGATGGGTTGATTTTAGGCCTTAAAATACATTGGTGAAGTGGTAGATTGGTTCTAGCTAAGATTAGGACTCGACATCTTGCTTAGTGTCGAAAAATAATGTAAGCGACGCGGTTTATGTGTTTAGGCCATAAAACACAAGGTTTGTTATGTTGGGCCATAAAACATAACGGGTTTGGTTGTACCCGAAGAAGGACTCGACATCTAGCTTAGTGTCGGAAAATAATGTAAGCATTGGTATAAGGTTTTCTCCGCCGAAAGGGAGCTTGTTGATTAGTGAAGTAACTCTCGAGTTGGATACTCGAGGAGTGGAGTAGGGCGAAGAGGGGCTTCATGACCGAACCACTATAAATCATCGTGTTTGTTTGCATTTTCTTTTACCTTTATCTTTACTTATGTCTTTATATTTATCGCTTTACTTTTACACTTGCATTGTGCTTATGATTGTATGAATTGTTGTGTATGTTGTGTTAGTAATGGTTGTGTCTCAAAATTCAAACTATCTTCTCATCAAAACTCTATCTTACTTTACCAAATAAGCATAATATTTCTTCTTCACCAAATGAGAACCCTTTAACCATCTAAGGTTAGAATTTGGAATATTGAAAACATATTCCTACAACACATTATCGTGCTTTTCTTTCAATAAATATTAAGTAGAGGATTTTGAATATGAAGACGATATTATTTCAATGATAATCAATAACCATCTTTCAATCTAATTACAAAAATCTGAACCATGAAATCGTGTCTACGGATTTATCTAGATCACGGAAATATCAATCATAGATGTTGACCATAGATATTTTTCCGTGTCTACATGTTTAACCATCCTCGGTCATTACATGAAATTACGAAGTTGATTGCAAGACAACAAGATTAGTCATCGAATTGCAATTCACACTTGCAATGAAGATGTTTCATTGAGTCTAAAGTGTTCAAATGTTGTGTTATTATCTATGGTCAAATTATACATTCTAAACTTAACATACTCTAAGTAGGATTGATGACTTATGAATTTCCATTGAGAAACTCATAAGTACTCCAACTTGATAAGCAAGTCTTGGAGGTCATTTCTAAAAACTCAAACCAAGAATCCTTATAACTTATATAAGCAACCTAATAACATAATTTCA
The DNA here is from genome assembly GCA_026074375.1 of Tanacetum coccineum. Classification (NCBI taxonomy): domain Eukaryota; kingdom Viridiplantae; phylum Streptophyta; class Magnoliopsida; order Asterales; family Asteraceae; genus Tanacetum; species Tanacetum coccineum. Next base: position 72,202 of record BQNB010004337.1, on the reverse strand, counting down.
ACACCATCTCCCAAATAGTGGGAAAATGATCCTTACCAAAATTTGGCACCTTTACAGATTGATGGATCCTTCGTCATAGATTCATCTTCGATTTAGGTAAATCCGCCCTATGTCATTGGATTTAAAACATCTTCCTCTTATGAATCTCTTTCTTAAAAAGTCCAACATACATGTAACTAACCTTTAGTAAATCATCATTATCTATATAAAGAAACGTTTACAAGATCTATTGAGGTAAATAACTTTAATTGGATTTCTTTCATAAATGACATACAAAGGTGCATTCCTTGAACACTCCCATTATAAAGCATTACACATTGTCACTCTTAAGCATATTCCTAGGTTCTAGATGACTCATTCTCTCTTAAACCTTATTAACAACTTGTTTGCTCTATCATTTTAACCTTTAGAATTCCAACATTGTAATTAGGATTATGTGATGAACCAGAAATTAAAAAGCATGTTAGTTGGAGTCATGTTAGGCTCATTTATGATAAGATAATACAAATTTTACTTTGCTACCACTACATTAGGAAATATAGGAATTCTATTTTGCCTAAAATAAGAATGACTACTGAAAGATGAATATATTGCTTAGAAATTCAATTTTGACTAACGGTTGCACCTGTTCCAGAGTGAGTGGGGTTCGTGGTTAAATAACCGTAAACATTGGTCGTGTTTAGCCTGAATTGAGCACCACTAGTGATAGTCTCATATTCATTCTCTAATTTGATTAAATGCCTCTTCCTAAATATGCCTAATGATAGTCTACATCGATAGACTTTGTATTTCATTAGGAGTGCACACTAAGCAAGTAGAAATTAGGTTTCTCCTTAGTCAATCTAGACTACTTGCATTTTACATATGTGCTTTGAAGGTTCCAAGATGATAAAGTGATACCTACGTATATGCTATTATATGCTTTCATGTTATATCTTAATGTCATGGTTTATTTGCTTAGCTTTTGAATGCATGTTTGTTTGTAAAAGCGTTTTCCTTTTCTAGCAATTTAGATAAAATATCTATTTGTTCATCTAAATAACACATGCTCCTAAATGCTAAATGCTAACATGTTTTACATGATGATTACATTTAAAATTATCATGTTTTGTTTGCGTCATCTTACATAACTTACATGTTAATTGTGCACCTACACTATGTTAGGTTGATGTATGATAAATAAGGTTTAGATGTCATACAGTCTTACACATTAATCTTGTTGATTATTGTGTTGATGCATGCTTAGATTTAATACTTGTTATCTTTATTTCTTTTTGTCTTATACTTTTATGTATTTTTTTTCTCACACTAGAAATATTCTTTATTCGCGGTCCAGGATCACTAATCTAATTTTTCATAAGAGTCATAAAAAAAATGAGTTTTTAAATCATTTTTGAGTCTTCCTCTCACACATTGTCTTACTCCACCATTCCCTTTCTTCCAAATAATCCACTCTTTGTCATGGAAAAGTTAGATCGCTATATATTCCCTTCCAAGTAGGTTTGACAACGTAATATTTAAATCCCGTGATATTCAAGTATCTTTACTTGCAATCGCAAACTTAAAGGTCATATCCCGAAAAATCCCTGATTCTAGCCTTTTAACTCACCATAGTTAAAACGCTCTCCTTTTCTTTTTGACGACAACTCCTTTCTCTTCAACGAAAACATTCTATCCCTTCAACGAAACATTCTTTCTCTTCGACGAAAACATTCTGTCTCTTCGTAGAATTCATTATTTCTCTCTTGACAAAAAAACATCTTTATCTTTCGTCACACCGCTTCCTTCTCACTCAACCTCGCCTCACAACCATATAGATGGCTAATCTCTTTCCTATACTTTTTCCGGTATCACCTTTAAGATTAATCTTATACTCGTCATTAGGATTGTTTTTATGAACATTCACATACTCGAGAAAGAAGACCACCATTCGTCCTTGTATTGTCAAGCTCGTCGTCGCCTTCATCTTCGTTTGTTTTCTTCTTTATTATTGTTATTATATATTATTATATTATTATTATATTTTCGCGTTATGGAATCCACAAAGATTCGTCCTCCATTTCCTTGGGACATTGTTCAAATGGAAAAATCTCCCATTCGAATTGGTTGCGTCTGAAGATAACATGTCGACATTCTTTTTTAACCTTAACCGCGAATCATTAAATTGTCTTATTAAGGTCTAGGATGTGGTACAATTTCGTAATTCTTTCTCTTCTTTTATACTAGTCTCGATTTAGTCTATTCTCTATTCCATTTTGTGTTCGTGGGCAACTTAACTACTTTAAGTATTTTTAATTAGCATAAAATGCAAATTAAAAGTCACCCTTTCACAAAATTCGTCAAGACCTAAACTCCTCTCCTGTTGGCGGTCCGGCGGCCCCCATATCTATTATGGCGGCCCCCAGATATATCTGGGACCGCCGGCAGCAGGCTTGAGATATCTGTCATTTCTTTTCAAATCATTAAACAAACACACCCTCTCTCTTTTCTGCTTGTATAGATAGCTGACGTCTTTCCTTACAATCAAACATATATGACCAATTCTCTCTATATGATCAATGGGCTCCTCACATCCTAACACTCACAGCTCATTGCTTTGTTGTTAATGTCAAGTGAATTTCATTAATGAAATGCGTCTCATTCTCAATTAAAATCCTTTACAATCGCTCATACTCAATATCTCATCACATCTTGGTCCTCACTTCTCGGGGTAAACCTTTTTCTCACTGAATGTCTTTTCACTTTCTAACGGTTCATCTCTTTCTCTTAATTAATCTTCTCCTTTGGATAGTCGCCTCACTTCTATTGTCTCTTTTTACTTTCGACGTTCTTCTCACTTCTAAAGTTCTTTTTCACTTCTAATAAATGGTCTTGTCCTCCTCTAAACATTTTCACCACGTTCTAAACGTTTCTTCTCTTTTAATAGTCTTGTTAATATTAAATTCCTCTTATTTTCCTAATTAATTATTTTCATCGAAATATTTAAGTATTTACGAAAGCATATGTCACCTTCTCTAAACTTGTCCACTTTCTAGAAAGTGAATTAGACAAATTATTTTTGAATTATAAAGAAATGTTTTATGTGGTAATTATTTTAAAATTCAAATATGGCCATTTTCCCCCTAAAACAAGTCTGATTTTCACCAGATTTAACCTTCACCACAAAAAGACAAAAACATGAGTGTTTGTCGGGGCGGTCCATTAAATATGTTGGCGGCCCCGTAAATACCCGATGGCCCCCTAATATATTTGGGGGTCGTCACTTTCAGACAGACAGTTTTCAGCTCCTATAAATAGTGGGTAACTTCCAACTATTTTTACAACCTTTTGCACAGATTTTTCAGTTCTTTCTCTCTCTAAATCTCACTACATCTCTCTACATCTTTGATCATTTAACTTGTTTAATCTTGTTTAAATGTGATCCAATCTTCTATCCTTTCCTTCTTCCCTCAAGTGCAAGAGAAGAACTTTCGTCATCGTCAAGATACGAAGTTATGTAGTCTAGTTAGTCCATTTGTAACATTTGTTACATATAGATCGAGTCCATGTCTTCCAATCTTTAGTAGTGTGTAGATCCGAATGATGTATATATTCGGAAGGGTTGATTGTGTGTTGGTTAGTATTTTAGGCCTCAAAATACATTGGTGAAGTGGTAGATTGGTTCTAGCTAAGATTTGGTTCTAGCTAAGATTAGGTTCTAGCTAAGATTAGAACTCGACATTTAGCTTAGTGTCGAAAAATAATGTAAGCGACGCGGTTTATGTGTTTAGGCCATAAAACACAAGGTTTGTTATGTTGGGCCATAAAACATAACGGGTTTGGTTGTACCCGAAGAAGAACTCGACATCTAGCTTAGTGTCAGAAAATAATGTAAGCAACGTTATAAGGTTTTCTCCGCCGAAAGGGAGCTTGTTGATTAGTGAAGTAACTCTCGAGTTGGATACTCGGGGAGTGGAGTAGGGCGAAGAGGAGCTTCGTGACCGAACCACTATAAATCACCATTTTCGGTCTGCATTTTCTTTTACCTTTCGCTTTACTTATTTCTTTACATTTACCGCTTTACTTCTATACTTGCATTGTGATCATGATTGCGTGGATTGTTGTGTATATCATGTTACTTATGGTTGTGTAGTTCTTTGTAGTAAATATTGTGTTAGTGCAAATATTACGATATTTAATCTATACGATCTCTTTATGTTTTGGTGATGACAAACATGTGACTTGTAATACGTAATGTAAAGTACGCTAGTTACTCGTAATCACAAATCATCAATGCATACATACATCAACATCTCTCGACGTCTCAAATCTGCATCAACACCGATGTTTGTTTGCACCCGACGTAAATCACATAAGGTATGTACAAACAAACATTAAACTTGTAGGATGATCAAAGAAATAAGTTTTTGTCTTAAAACTTCACATTTTTATAAATGTGACAAAACAATTTTTCAAAAATCAATTAGATAAATTATTTTTGAATTATAAAGAAATGTTTAATGTGGTAATTATTTCAAAATTCAAATCTGGTTATTTTCCCCCCAAAACAAGTGTCACTTTCACCAGACAAGTTTGTCACCACAAGAAGACAAAAACAGGAGCGTCTGTCGGGGCGGCCCCCTTAAATACGGCGGTCCCCCCCGGCGGCCCCTAATATATCTGGGACCGCCGTTTCCTGACAGGCTGTTTTTCAGCTCCTATAAATAGTGGGTCACCTCCAACTATTTTCACAACCCTTTTGCATGATTTTCTTTCAGTTCTTTCTCTCTCTAGATCTCACTAAATCTCTCTAAATCTTTGATCATTCAACTTGGTTAATCTTGTTTAAATGTGATCAAATCTTCTATCCTTTCCTCCTTTCCTTTAAGCGCAAGAGAAATCTTCGGTCATCTTTGGGTTGTATAGAAGTGATTACATTTGATCACTTGTATGTCATAGAGTAGATCCGATTTCTATATTGCAATTCTTGTGTTTTTGTGTAGATTCGGATAGTCTATAAATCTAGAAGTAGTGTTTGTGTGTTGGTTAGTATTTTAGGCCTCCAAATACATTGGTGATGTGGTAGATTGGTTCTAGCTAAGATTAGGACTCGAAATTTAGCTTAGTGTCAGAAAATATTGTAAGCAACGCGGTTTATGTGTTTAGGCCATAAAACACAAGGTTTGTTATGTTGGGCTATAAAACATAACGGGTTTGGTTGTACCCAAATAAGGACTCGACATCTAGCTTAGTGTTGGAAAATAATGTAAGCATTGGTATAAGGTTTTTTCCGTTGAAAGGGAGCTTGTTGATTAGTGAAGTAACTCTCGAGTTAGATACTCGAGGAGTGGAGTAGGGCGAAGAGGGGCTTCATGACCGAACCACTATAAATCACCGTGTTGGTTTGCATTTTCTTTTACCTTTTGCTTTACTTATTTCTTTACATTTACCTCTTTACTTTATTCTTGCATATGCTCATGATTGTGTGAATGTTGTGTGAATGGTTGTGTATATCTTGTTAGTTAAGGTTGTGTAGTTCTTTGTTCTAAATATTAAGAGTGTGGTTATATCGTTTAACACCCCCATTTTCATATGCAGCGGAACCAACAATTGGGTGTTAAATAACGGCACAATTACACATAAATTACGCAAGAACGACTCGAAAGAGATGTTATCAAAACATGTTCCATTCCAAAAGATAAGTTTCAGAGTGCAGCGTTGTCCCAACCATACATAAACATATCATACGTGTTTTAACAAAAGATGAAAACATTGTTCGAGGAAAGGAATTTATATGATTTATCAAAAGACATTTTTATGCGCAACTTCCTCCTCTTTGTTCCAGCTCCAAATCTTTAGCCTTGATTACCTGAGATAAGACATGCTAAAAAGTCAACGAAACGTTGAGTGAATCCATAGAGTTTGTATAAATAAAAGATAGAACACAAGCATAATTCATCAAGTGACTTGTTGTACGGACAAGCCATATATCAAATTCTATATCATTGAGCTCATGACACCGAAACCTTGACAACAACGCATAACTTGTATGCAAACACAATTGCCCCAATACTAGGTATTATTGCCTCATACCTACGATTCTCAATACAAATCGTCCGTTAAAAAGGTGCTCGAAAGAATTCGATTCAAACCTCGGACGGGGTTGTCAAACCCAATAGATCTATTAAATGCACTAGCGCTCACCCATTATAGGCAATTGACGGTTCATGAAATTAGGGACTTTGGCAATAGCTACTCAATGACAACAACACATAATCGGGTCCAGCATACAAAAAACAACTTGTGTTCAAAGAAAAGTAAAACAAGTAATCAAACAACACATAGACATATTGTAATGATTAAATGAATGGAATAACTTAACTTCAATTAAACATGTGAGTATGTTAGTACAAAAGTGTTAAAAAAACCCCAAAAATCGTCCAATATGACTGCACCAAAAATTCTCCCAAGTTTCCAGACGGATTATGAAAACATAAGGTTTGTATATATAGTTTTTAGGCTCTGATGACGTCGCTAGGGTATTATGACGCCGTCAGCCCGTCGATTCCCTCTAGGGTTTCTTCAGTCGGCCACTTGTGATGCCGTTAAATCTTTTTGTGACACCGTCACTCAGTGACGGGGTCAGGATCTTTTGGTGACGCCGTCTCCACACACCGAGAAGTCACACTTTGTGTCAAAAAATTGAAAAGTTGTGTTTTTGTCTAGTTTCTTCCTGAATCAAGTTCAAGTCACGTGCTTTTCTTCCAAGTGCTTCCTAGATGTTAATTACACAAAAAGAAAGGATTTAGTGCAAAAATAAAGTATATTTGCATGATTTTGGAGGATAAATGACTTAGAAAAAATGTATGAAATGACACCTTATTATTAGGATCCATCATATAGGATTGGCATGACACCCAAAGCTCTTATATTCCTCCTTATTTGGAAGATCCAATACAAAATCTATTCTTACTCTCTTCCTTTATGAGAATACGAATAAAAAACCCTCTTACTAACAAGCAACATATTCAAAAAAGAAAAAGAAAAGAAAGTAACACACACTAAGATTCATGGACAAGGTTTAAAATTTAAAAATAAATGATTAAGAATGATCACACAGTGGTTTACACATGTTAAAGTTTAAATGAAGTGTGACGGTTTAATTTAATAAGATCGATGTATGAATGATTGCAATTTGCTCATGCTACAATTATGTAACAACTTACAAAAATTATTGTGGGTGTGAGTTTTCAAATTTTCAAATTTTGTTTGTTTGAATTTTTTTTAGAAATAGATGTTTGTTAGGTGTGTGTAAAAAATCGTATAAAAACTCATAATTAAAATTTTTCGTTTTATTTGCATTGAAAATTTTGTTTTTTTATGTGCATCAATTTTTTTAATTTGCATGAAAGTTTCATTTTTATGCACTAGGCGAATACCCGTGCACGCACGAAAAATCCTTAGCGGCCGATAATTAAGGATATGCAATATTGTGGTAAGTGTTTCGTGTAACATTTAAAATATAAAGTGAAAATATCTAAATGTAATTGCAAACGGTTGTAACATGTGAAAATCCAATTCAAGCAAAAACCAAAAACCAAAAACCACTGATTTTGCTTGTCGATCATCAACACCAGGTGAACGCCACTTAACCCACCACCCTCGAACCTATTCTAAGTTGTTTATACCGTCAGGCTGGTCCTTATTAGTTTTTGGGCTCACTCCCACTCGAGGTTCCACCTGATTAATAACCTTTTCATATTTTCAATAAAAAGCCCTATCATTGTTTGGCTTTCCATCTTTAATATTCAGCCCAGACCGGTCATTTGGTCCATTAATAATATTCGACCCGTTAGGAGTCTCATTACCCACCCTTCCATTGCAATCTTCATTGTTACTTAAACAAGTATCATTTGCTCACGCTTCGCGACGGGTTGCAAAAGTTATAATTTTTATAGGTTTTTATTTAATAGTTATTACATCATGAAAGTAAAGGCTTTTTAAATAGGGTTAATTACCTAAAAATGTACTATACTTGCCACCTTTTGTCATTGTATGTAGGCAACTATTTTTTTTTCATTGTGTCGCTCAACTTTTGAATTCGTGCTATTGTGTGTACTGGTGACCTACTTGACCTGCTCCAGCAGGTTAACTTAACGTCCGCTTGTTTTTTTATTGCATCGTTAGTCCTTTATACAAACGATCGTTTGTAATTAACATAAAATTTGATTTTTTTTAAAGTCTTTTTTCTAATTATTTTTAAAATTTATAAACGTTTTCACACACATTTTTATACATGTTTTTTTACCTATTTGTTTATACACACATTTTTATACAAACATTTTATACACGTTTTTATACACACATTTTTAAACATATTTAAAAAACCCCCTATTTATACACACGTTAGTATACACATTTTTATACACACGTTTTTGTACACACATTTTTATACACGTTTTTATGCACGCATTTTTATAATCACATTTTTATACACGTTTTTACACACGTTTTTATACACACGTTTTTACATACATTTTTATACACACGTTCTTACACACATTCTTATGACGAATTTTTGTAATGTAACATTGAGGTTCCGTCTTATTTTCACTAACGCCAGTTAACGTTTTAAAAAATGTAAGAAAAATTAGTTTGTATTATAAGTTTACTACATAATTTAAAAAAAATCGAAAATGTTTTAAAAAAATATTTAAAAAATGCGAAAACATCTTTAAAACATTCGAAAATGTTTAAAAAATATTCGAAAATGTTTTAAAAAATATTCGAAAATGTCTAAAAAAATATTCTTTTTAAACATTTTCGAATATTTAAAAAAATATTCGAAAATGTTTAAAAAAAATATTCTTTTTAAAAAAAATATTCTTTTTAAACATTTTCGAATATTTAAAAAAATATTTGAAAAATATTCTTATATAAACTTTTTTTT